>PYAF01000558.1:9677-23294 GCA_007407185.1 Glycine tomentella
GGATGGACCTTTTGTTATTACTAATGTTTTTCCCCATGGTGCAGTTGAGATTAAAAATGAAGCTACCGGCAAAGTCTTCAAGGTCAATGGTCACCAACTCAAAGCATTTCATGAGAGCCCTCAAGTGGAGGAAGAGCTTGTGGAGGACATCTCTTTGATCCTGCCAATTTTGTGTGAAGATGTGTCTTGAATGACATTTGGGGAGTTTCCTTTACCCTTCTTTTATTTGTTGTCTCTTTGTTGCATTTCTTTGCATGCTTACATTGAGGACAATGTGCATTTCAAGTGGGGGGTGAAGGGTCCTTAAAATTTTTGAAATTCTGGTTGTTTTCTGTTTATCTATCTGTCTGATTGTCAATGTCTGTTGTTTTCTATTTATCTGTCTGTCTGTTTGTCAGTGTCTGTTATTTTCTATTTTCTGTTTAGCTGTCTGTATATATTCTGTTTGTCTATTTTAGTTTTGGAGTCTATATGTTTTTGTTGTCTGTTTCTGTTTTGTTGCTGTTTTTATTGAATTTAGGCACTTTTCATGTTTTTTCATAGGATTTCTAATTTGCATAAATTTGCATAAATTGTGAGAAATGTTAAAAAGTTGGTTGGATTGAGAGCTTTCATACTTGATGTGAATCATTGTTGCAATTGTTGAAGTGATAAGTAGGCTTGAGAAATAGAATTTAAGATGAACCATGTGTGGTAGAATTATGCCTTGTGAGTTCTTGAGCCTTTGTGGATATGTTCTTTCATGTGTGATTTCACCCTTGTGCTAGATTACTCTATGTTTTGCCTTGCCTCTTTTGACATTCCTTGTTGCACGTGCTTTGATTGAGATGATTTAGGCCTTCTTTCTTTTAGCCACTAGCCAAATAAGCATATCCTTGTGTTGATATCCATTGTCACCCTCTTTGAGCCTTTAGCCTTTTCTTTCTTGTTTAGCTCATTAAAAAAAATATAAAAAAAAATGATGAAAAACCATGTTACCCTAGCTTTAGGGAGAAAAGGGACTTTGGAATTGTTTTGGGAGTGGGTTTCAAACAAGTGTGGGGTGTTTGTCTTTTGTTTTGTTTTGAAAGAAAAGAAAAGAGAAAAAGAGAAAAGAAAGAGTTCAAATAGCAAAAGTTCAAAGAAAAGAAAGAAAAGAAGAAAAGTAGAAAAAATTGTGTATAAGCAAAGAAAAACGAAGTTCAAGCAAAAGAAAAAAAAAATATATGTGCAATAAAAATTGTTATAGTTCATTTTCATCCTTGTAAATTCTTTCAAATTTCACCTTGCTTCTACCCTTCTTTTATCTTGTTGGCTTGCTCCCCATTGTCCCTCTTTTCTCTTAAGCTTTAGCCTAAATATCCTTTTCTTATCCACTTTTCCCTAAACCATTCATTACAAGCCAATAAAGTCCTTTTGATCTTTTGATGCATGTGTATTTCAAGTTGAATGAATGAGAGGTTTGTCAATGCTTGGATGTGCTAGTTGCAAGTGGTGTTTGAGTGTAAATACAAGTCATACACATCATGTGAGGTTGAGTGCCACCCTTTGAGAGAATTCTATCACCTTGGTGCATTCTTGATTCTAAACTTGGCTACTTTTTCACTTTGTGCTTTGTGATCATGTGTTCATGGATTGTTTGATACCTCAACATTATTCTTCCATCCTTCATCTCTCTCACTTTTGTGCATTGTTATGATCCATTGAAAAATATGTGTGCCTTGTTCATACCCTTTCTTTAAATTTTTGGTTTACTTTAGTTTGAATTTTTTTTTTTAGTCTTTCTTTTAGTTTTGCCCAGGAGTGCAAAAGTTTAAGCGTGGGGTATTTTGATAGTGTTTTTAGTTTAATATTTTTCTATCATTCTTAGCTTATTTGACCTCTCTTTGACCTTTATTTTCCTATTCTAATTCAGTTTTTGGGCCTAGGCAAGTAAGTGGGCTTAATTACTAATTGTTGCGTATTTTCGGATTTTTGCTCACTTGATGTATCTGACTTGTGCAGGGCCTATAGGTGCTACCAATCTCCGAATGGAGCGTTCTAGGAGTCCTTGGAAAGATAACAAAAAGATATACAAGTTTGCTAGAAATAGCCCGAGGCCAATTCTGTCATTTAGAGGGTCATTTTAAGCTTGGAAGTTTGCGCCTCTGCACTTGTAATTTTGGGCTACGAATTTGACTTTCATGGTTGTAAATAGCAAATAATTAGATTGTTGGGTTTGCTTATGGACCATTTCATTTTCAGAACTCAGTCACTACATATTAGTGACTTTAGTGAAACTTGGACACCACTCTTTACATTTTCAATAAACAAGTTTTATTTTTCTTTCCTTTAGTTTTTAGATCAAAACCCTTGCTCTCATTTTCTCTCTATTGTTCTTCATTGTTCTTCCTTGTTCTTCATTGTTCTTCATTTTCATTTTTCTGTTCTTCCATTTTCGTGCACTCAATCCATGGGGCTTTCACTGATGATGATCATGGAAGGCTAAATCCTCAATCAATTCAAGGATCCAACCCAAGCACAAGGAGAATTTGAGTTCTGGTTTAGTATTTCGAATTCTACTTGAATGTTCATCTTCTTCAATTGCTATTCTATTTTTCATGATTGTGAATGCGTTTAGGATTGAAAACGGATTAGATTATGGATTCATTTCCTAATTTCGAACATTAATCACAAAATTAATTGGATGATATTCCAGTTAGGGTTGTAGTTTCAATCAATTTAGGGGTTAAGTCGATTGAGTTGCTTCTAATGAGATTGAATGAATGTTCATGATAGGATTAATTTCTGAGAACAATGATGATTCAAATTGCTTGGTGAGGTGAATTGGATTGATGTTTTAAATTCTGTTTTACATTACCTCTTTTGAATTCTGTTAGTTTCTATGCTGCTCTTTAATTTTAGTTTACATTTTTGCAAGTTTTACTTACGCACACAAACTGTTTGATAAAACTCCCCCCTCACTGTTATTCGTAAATTGAAGTTAGAACCATATTGATCGTGTCTCTGAGTCGACCTAGGTTAGCTCTGTGCTACAGAATTAGCTTAGTAAAATTGTTTTGGTGCGTGTCGACAGCGTGTTATCAATCACCAAGTTTATGTTTGGTATGTAATAAGCCTTTTTGCTTTCCTATTTGCTCTTTACCCACCTTACATTTTAGTCTGGCCCCATTACACCATATCATGCCTTACTTTCATGCATGCTAGATTATTGTTTGAGATGAGTTGATTGATAGATAGACTGAGCTACACGCTTCTTGAGTGTGATTTGAGTGCCCATGACTATGTCCTTGAGACATTGAGAGTGGTGAGAACAATGAACTATTGCTCTTTAGTACTTGACATCTAGGTAGAATTAAAATCCTAATAAGGTTTCTAGGGAAAACATCTTCAAATCTTTGTTTTCTGATTGTTCTAGTTTCACTTGTTCTATTAAATAAGAATAACTTTTATGGCTCTTTGGAATGATTTCTTGGATTGAGAGAAATCAGTTTTGTCTTTAAACCAAAATGATTAATTGAGGACAATCAATGTTTAAGTGTAGGGAGGTTGATAAACTGATGTTTGCATGTCTTTTTACAAGAGTTTTTGCCTTGTTTATAATTCTTCATTTAATTTTATTGGCAAAACTCATGCAATTTTGTTAAGTTTGATACATCCAGGACAAGGAAAATGTGGAAATTCTAGAAGAAAAAAAAGACCTAGAAAAAGGGCAAAAGAGTGCTATATTTAGGAGAACGGTCGTGCTCATGTGGAGAATGGTCGTGCTCATTTTAGAAAACCTAAAGTGTAAGCACCCTCACTTTTGGCGCCAGGTTTCTTCAGCAGAAAACTTGGTTTTAGGCATGGCGCGAGTCGCGTCAGGGTTGGCGCTGATGGCGCCAGACCCATTGGAATGTGGCGCCAGGAGCGCCAGGAGCGCCAAGATGGCGCTGGGAGCGCCAGGTTTTCTGGAAGTTGACGCCTGGGGCGTCAATGTGGCGCCAGGGGCGCCAGATGTTTTCCAGCCAGGGCGAGTCGTGCCAGAGGCAGTGCGGTTGGCGCGGGAAGTGGCCTGGAAAACTCATTTTCTCTGGTTTTCCACGCGGCCAGTGCCAAGGTTGGCGCGGATAGCGCCACAAGTTCTGGAATCTAGCGCTGGAGGCGCGGGAGTGCCGCTGGGGGCACCAGACCCACCGCCAGACTTTCCACCGCTGAATAGCGCCAGAGGTGGCGCTAATCGCGCCGGACCTTGAGCAGGCTGAGTATTTAAGGGCAGATCGCGTTTTGCTGAAGAAGAAACTTCTTCTTCTTCCTCCCAACACCCTGGACCTCCATTAGAGCAGTTCCAAGCTTCCTTAAACCTTATATACTTGCTTAAACACTTTCCTTTGACCTTGGAACTTGAAAGAACCGATTAGAAAGCTAAAATACTTCATTCTTTTTCTTAGAAATTCCTTTTGTGAGAAAAATCCCTTCTCTCAGAGAACCCTTTTAAACTTGAGTTTGGCGAGGAATCAAAGCTCAGCAAGGACAACAGAGCTTTTGGAAGCAGTCCTACAGCTTGTCTGGTCGCCATTGAGGTAAGAAACTCGAGTTTCTTCGGTTGGTTGAGAGTTGGGGGTTTTCTGGATATTGTGACCCATTTGAGTTGGGGTTGGAATTAGCCTAGGGTCTTGTAGAGAAACTTGTTCAGAGCGATGTAGTGATGAAGGATTAGCTTTCGGTTTCTAATTTGGTGAACTTTGAATCTTGGCTCTGTGTTAAGCATGTATGGCTTGTGAGATAAGTCACTTGTTGAGTTTATGACATGCTAGAGCCTTGATTATGTTTGGTATGGTCTGTGAGAGGCCTAGTGTGGGCTTGTCTTGATTGAACCCTAGGATAAGGGAATTCTGATATGCTATGTTCTGTGATTGAATGCCTGTTGGTTTGGTTTTGATATGGATGTGTGCCTTGATTAGGGCTTGACACTGAAGGTGTCAGTGGCGGGAGCCACAAAGCAGGGACAGTATCGCAGAGTGAGACCTTGCCAGGTAAGTTCAGTGTCCCTGGGGATGATTTCCCATCTTGTGTGCCACACCACACTCCGGGGGAGTGGTGGTCATTTCATGATGCATGCATTGGTAGTTGCATCCTCATAATGATATGTGTGTGCATCTGTGCTTGTTATGTGATGTGATTGTGATAGATCTATTGGCCAATAGATAGATATGGACTTCCCTAGGAGTTGATGGTTTCTTCCTTGTATGGTTGGCTCATGGTTGAGGTAGCTCCCAGGGAACCACAGACCATGGGGATAGAAGTTGAGGTAGCTCCTTCTATTCTCGGGGGTACCATATATGTGCATCCATGCGAAGGGTTAGCACCCAATGGGATGGCACAGGTGTGAGTTTTCGGTCTCACACTGATTTAGGCGTTGAGGTAGCTCCGCCATGTTTGGATGTGTAATATATTGTTATGAGGGCCAGGCCAGTGGGCCATGCTTGTGATTGCCTGATGTATGTATGCTGGAGAGTGGGCCAGGGTGGAGGAGGCTCTCCAAGGACCCTGAGCTTACTAAGATGTGTATCTCACCCCGTTTGGGGAATTTATCTTTACAGGTGACTCTTCTAGAAGAGGAGAGCAGTCTCAGGGCAGGAGGCCCTAGTGGAGACTTGTTTGCTTGGCCGGTGGCAGCAGAGGGAGCTTGAAGGCTCAGTTTTGTTTTGATTCTGTTTTGTACCCTTGATAAGGGCTGGTGTGTTTACACCTGAGTTATGTACAGTTCTGTATACCCTCGGTGAGGGCAGATATTCTTTTGTATCACCACGGTATGGTGTGAGACTGTTGTATATGTATGTACAGAACTGATGATGATATGATAGTTAATGTTCCTCCTGAGTATACTTGTTATGTTCTGATTATCTGCCTATATGTGTACAGTATGAGAAACTGGATCAGTAGGGGTGTGAATATCTGTCTTGTGTGTGTGTTTTATGTGATGTGCTTTTATTCCATACATAATGAATCAAGAAAAGCAATTATGTGCTTCCGCTGAGTTTTATATTATGTTTTTAAGCGCTAATCTGATATGATTAATGATAACGCACCGGAGGCCTACGGGGTGTTACACAAAGCTAGAACATAATGGTTCTCTATTTTTGGCAAAAGGGATACCAATGCACCAGTTTTCAAGAATGGTCATTTTGCCCCCAAATTTTGAATTTTAAAGTGCCCGCTCAATGAGAACGATCATGCCCTTTAGTAGAATGATCGTGCTTCGACCTACGTATATCACGAGTTTATTTTATAAAAGGGTAAGTTGGGTAAGGGTTTGGTATCTTTTAGTTCAATTTATGAAAACAAACTTTGAGAGTGAGCTAGGTATTGTGAGAGAGCTCCATCGGATCAAGAAGTCCATGAGGAAGAATATGGAGGCTCTGAACTTTAACTTTTCTTATACCTTATTTCGTTATATATCTAAGGCTGTTTATTTGCTTGTCTGTGACTACGGCTAGATAAATCCCCTTGTTCTAGGGTTACGCTATAATCTACAGATGAACCCCAATTTGATCAATTGAATCTGTCTTTATTTAGTTATATTATTATATCGTGTTTAATATTTCTAGAATTGATCACTCTATATTTAAATTGTTTATGCATTTGTGACCAACCTTGTATGAACAATTGAAATGTAGAATAAGTAGGTCCCTTAAAACAATGAATGACCAAACATGTTTTGGGATTTTTGACATAGTTTAATTACAATTATTATCTCTAAATTTATATTTTCTCTTAATTTAATTTATAATACACCAAATAGGAATTGAAATAAGAGAAAGAAGGGTGATAGAGTTTGATTAGAACCTATTAGCTAATTTAAGAGAAGTTAGTAACTAAAGGATGATTAGAAATTCAATTAGAATGAATTAGGGGGGAATCAATTGAATGATGTGTAATCATAACCCTGTTTTCTTATCTTTTGATTCCTATTACTTTTCTTATTTGTTTTGGGATTTATTTTCTTGCTAGTAATTGAACACAATTTCCACATCTCTTGATAAAAATCAAATTGCTTGAATTACTACAAATTTATTACGGGAACACAACTAATTTTTTGGGTATGATATTCGGACTTAGGTCCACTATTATTGTGCATAAGTTACACTTACCCTTAGCCAACATATTTTAGGCATTAGTTTTTTTAAATGACTCTTTTTCACTTAGCGTCCAACCAAAATAGGTTAATCGTGGTGGATGCTAACACAACAGGGGAAGTACGCAAAGAAAATATTTTAGAGGGACACACTATTGCATGTGTGTCTTTGTACTTTTCCATGAATCCATCATCATATGATAACTCGTGCGAGGACACTTTTTGTTGTGAAACTCCATCAATCCATTCAAGGCTACCTAATTTCCTATATTTTTCTTCCCTAGAAAATTTAAAACAATAATGGAACTATAAGCATCACGAATCATATCTATGCGATCATGTATTTCTGGCGAAAGACAAATCCTACCAGTTGTCTACCATAGACCTCTAGAACCTCAACAGCAACATGTTCTTGTAGTTCTAGATTGGGCAATGGGGACTCACACATGCCAACAATTTGAGAAGAATGCTTTAAGTTATGCATGTAAATCAAACAATAGTGAATGTCATAATGAAAAAGTAGGACCTATTTACCATTTTAAATGCTCTAGTGGTTATCTAGGCTCGATAACCACTAGAGCATTTACAATGTGAATAATTAGTGAGTGACAACAGTTGTGGAGAATAAATAGTGAATAAGAGGCAACGATAGTTATGGAGAATAATTATTCAGTGAAAAGTCAAACATATGTAAGGCGAGAGAGGATTTGTTTTTGGGCGAAAGAGAATAAGAGATAGAGAAAAGAAATTCATGATAGTGAGATGGGTATTCGAGATGGGATTTGTGTGTTCATTAAAAACAATGGAGAGTTGAGGGTGAATGAATATGGACTTTGTGATTCTATTAGAGTGATTCTTGTTGAGTAAGAGAGAGACAAAGATATCATGAGTTTTCTTTCCAGTATAGGTAGGAATAAAAATAACATAATAACAAACTATACTGATTAAGTAAATTACGTGGAATGCATGAGTTATGATAATCTCTCTAATACTCAAGTTCAATTCCTATAGATAAAAAAAAACAAAAAAAAAACTATCCTAATGCAAGTAAATCATGTGTAGGATTCCATGGAACATAAAGGTGGTGACTTATGCCTCACATGATAAGTTCAACATTATTCCTTGCTCCCCACTTAGCCAAGTGTGAGCAACAACACTAGCTTCACAGGACACTACTGTATCAAAGACTTCTCGATTCCTTATCACAATTCAATTAATATTAGGAATGACATTATGGTGATTGCAACATTGAATTCTATATTCCAAAACTTCATGAGCAATTACCTCTGTAACACCCTAAAAGTCCTACAACTCAGTATATAGTTTTATTTGTGTGTTTAATTTTAGATGATTGCATTTAAATCCCTAATGCTCATGACATGACTTATATTGCAATATATGTTTATGCGTGGGGGTGTAACGACCCGCCTCATCGCTACGATATCACTGACTTTAATCATGTGAATTTCAAATTTTAATGAAAACTCCATTAATTTGATCATGAAAATGGTAGTAAATTTTTCGTGATCATACAACTATCATATAATGGATACATATGGATGTACATTTAAAACATTACATGTCATTTAAATGTCAAAACATAATCTAGTTGTATTTACAAATATTCACGTTTGGAATTACATGACCAACAAAAAGAATCAAGGGACTAACTAAGAAAGACTTGATTAACAAACACAACTCTTTTCCAAAAAGAATTCCAACGTTATCACGTCAGTTCATTGGCTTCAACCAAAAAGAAGATCTCCGTCCAAGGTCACCTACTGCTGCTCATCTGCTCACACGAACGAAAGTTCACGATCATCACAGGTACCAACCACACGGTACAACAAATGCAATAGTGAGTTTATTATATAAAACCAACAAGCATCTGGTAACAACAATTGGAAAGGAAACAACATTACCCGCCACAATCACTAACAAAAATCCATGATTCCAATACACACTCAACAAACCAATCATCCAATACATTTCACAACTCAAACAATCATGCATAGAATGATGCATGCGCCTGACTCATCTATCAACATGTAATGTGGTACCATCCTCATGGAAATAGCCTCTCTTAGGAAAATGATGCAGTAGCTTGTCAAGGTCACCCTGTCGTGCACAAGCTGCTCTCCCCCATGGTGATCAGCCCTGAGTCACAAAGGAGTTCCAAACAAAGTGATGCCCCCTAGTACCCTCGTACCTACTGCCACCATTCTATTTCCATCAATGCAAATGAAGTATGAAACATGGGCATCATCAATGTATGACCCGACTAGGAACACATCCTTCCTCGCAAGGATAACCCGTCATACACCCCCCATGTACATACATAACACCCCAATATGGGCTCACCCATACACTGACCGTGGCTAGGAACACATCCTTCCTCGCAAGGGTAACCAACCGGTCATTGCATTCCACGTGTACATACACAACATACAACCATGGGCACCATTAATGTATGATCTGGCTAGGAACACATCCTTCCTCGCAAGGGTAACCAGTCACACACTCCCCATGGGTATCTAGGTATATCCACATCACACAAGGACAACCATGGGCACCATCAATGCATAACCCGGCTAGAAACACATCCTTCCTCGCAAGGGTAACCAGTCATGGACCCCCATGGGTACCAATATATATCTATATAAAATAATGACATTATTAGCATCAACATAATCTCTTATCAATGTCATTATCAATATCCACATCACATCATCTAATTTCATCATCATACATCATTTCAATATCATCAACTACATCAATATTATTTCATGTGTACATCATCAAACACATCATCATTATTTCATTCAATCATCACCAACACATCAATAACATCTCATTTCAATATTATCAATGACATCATTATCACCTCATTCATCCACAATCCATATTACCACGAGACTGGTATTTTAGGAAAATTATAAATTAAAGAGGAGGATGTTGATTCTAGTGAAGCCGAGTATCAATGAATGAAGATCAAGCTTCAAGGCTTTTGACTTTCAAACATGCACAAAAGGATAAGCTCAAAGGAAAACTTGAAGAATCAATTTGATCATTTGTAAAAGGAAGTATATGATCTGATAATCCAAGTATATGCATCATTCATTTAAAGGTCATTGAATTAATTGATTAAGTAAAAGAAATTGTTTAGAAAGGCACTTAGAATGAAAAGTTTTTGGAAAAACAAAGTAGCTAATAAAATAATCGATTACATAAAAAAGAGCATCGATTATTTTGTTCTTCGTGTTCTTTAAAAACAAAACATGATCATTGTAATCGATTACATCTCGGTTTAATCAATTACTCAGGCTTTTATGAAAAAGTTGGAACTCTCTGTCTTAATCGATTACAATATCTGATTAATCGATTACATGCCTGAACATGCATCTTAGGAAAATATAAACTCACTGTCTTAATCGATTACTTCACGGAATAATCGATTATATTGTTCTTTGTCTATACCCAGAAAAGCTCAGGATCATTTTAATCGATTACGTTATTTCTTTAATCAATTACGAGGTTTATTTTTTGAAAAACATGTGCCTCTGGCTTAATCGATTACGTATTGGAATAATCGATTAAATGGTTCGTTCTTGAAACTCAGAGCATTTTATAAACAGATTAATCGATTACTATCTTGATTTAATCGATTACAAATGCTAAATAATCGATTACTGGAGCGGGATTAATCGATTATTTTCAATTAAAAAGCTGTTATAAATAGAACCTCTTTGGCTGAGGTTTGTAACTTTTGATCAATTGTGAAATTTTGAAGTCTAAAGCATTCACAAAAACTCTGAGCTTTCATTAGTGAGATTCTCTGTGTTCTAAACATACCTAGCTTCACAACAATCATATGGGTTGTTGAATTAGAAGGTGAAGCATTTGTTCATTCAAAGGTCAAGGAAAGGGAATGCATTAAGTTGATTATCTGTCATTCAATTCGTGAATTCATACATCTACATGCATTCTTGGATTATCAGGTGATGTCCTTCCTTGTTCTTTAATGGTGTAAATTGCTATTTGAATTGTTTGTAAAGATTGGTCTATTGTACATGAGTTCTTGCAAGTGTACAGATAGTGTTTCTCTAGTTTATTTTGCTGAGTAGTGTTCTTGGCAAAAAGGGATTTGGTCTCTAAGAGTCTAATAGGGTTTTGGACTTCTGAACTTTATCTAGGGTTGATAAAGAGAGATTTGTATAATTGCTTGTAAGGATAATTGATTTGCAATAGTGGAACTCTGCTCCAGTGTTGAGTGGAAGAACTGGATGTAGCCTCATAGTGTTTGAGGTGAACCAGTATAAAATCTGTGGCTAATCTTTCTGTTAATCTCTTCATCTTTTAATCACTTTGTTTGTGAATCAATATCATTGCTCAGAATTATGTTCTCTGTTTTCTAGTCTTTGTGAAAAGGAAATTTGATTGAATATAGATTGTTGACATTGAAACAATTTCTAAATGTGATAAAGATCTTGTGTAACTCTGATATTAAAATTTTAATTGGACAAGATTCAACCAATTCACCCCCCCCCCTCTTGGTTGTTTTGAAGTGTTCCTTTGTTTTTCAGAGGACTACAATATAGAAAACACACTCTTATGCCCATTTGATAAAGAATCAAATAGGAAAACATATTATAAAATTTTGGGCAGAGTCTCCTCTGTAATTAAGACTTTTCCCAAAAATCTAATAATCACAATAATAATATCATTCACAGTTTTATCCATCAAAAAGCCAATTCATCACATCCCATTAGTCAAAAACAGATTTTCTTGAAAACGAGCACACACAAGAACAAACACACAACAATCATAAATACATCACATCCCATTAGTTAAAAAAGTAGTTTTTCTTGAAAACCAGCACATAGCAAGGACAGGCAGTTATCATCATAGTTGGACTCCCTCGCCCCCAACTATGGTGTCTAAACTATTGCCAAAATAATAAACTCCATTTACCTATCTATATCTCTCTGTTAGCTCCTTGAAACGTTGTTTTGGGATCTCTCAAGTTCACGTGCTTTGGCCCAAACACATAGCTCTATATACCAAATTGAAGATAATTTAGTATAGATTTCAAAAATAAGGCTAATGTTAGCATTCGAGGTCAAATACCCACTCAAATTTAAAAAGGGATAAACGGTGTTTTGGGAGTTCACATCAAAAGTCATCATTTTGAAATTCCGATCACACCAATGTGACCGAGGTTCAACAAGGATCACAGAAATGACATCAATTTCATAAAAAGGAGATTTTTACAACATCTCATTTTCAAAGGATTTTTTTAAGGAAGTGTAAAACTCCCAACAAAGGTACCTAAAACACAAGAGACACTGAAAGAAGCTTAAACTAGCTAGGAGAAGACAAAGGAAACCAAGATTACCTCAAGGAAACCAAGAAAGGAGGATTGGAGGCTCCGTTCTCAACCGAATCCTCGGGTTAAGTTTTGAAGATTCCACTCCAATTAAAGTGTTCCTCTTCGTGCGATGGTCCAACAACAAGCGATGATGCCTCATGGTGGTCTCCAGTGGCTGTGGGTGGTGGAGGAGGATGGTGGGGGAGCTTGGAAGCTGGTGGTTTTGGAGGAGAGGAAGCCATTTTCATGATTTTGGATGCTGCTGCACTATTTATCATCGCCTTTGTAATACCTTGAATTTTTAAGCCTATGATTAAGTATAATAATTATGCTTTAGAATCCCTGAAAGAAAGCTTGAGAAAAGAGTTGAGAAAACTAATTCGAGCATGTGGCGCTAATCGCGTGGAGTATGGCGTGATCCGCGCCAGACGCTTAAACCAGGCTAATTCATGCGGCCTCTTCACGCTCTCAGCGTGGATTTCACGCTAATAGCGTGGGTTGGCCGAGTCCATGGCGCGGTCAGCTCGGTAGGTGGCGCGGTCAGCGCGGAAAGCCTGTATCAGGCCAATAGGTGCGGCCATCTCACGCTAGTAGCGTGGGCTGTTCGAGACTGTGGCGCGAGTGGCGCGGGAACGGCGCGATCAGCGCGGGACCACGGGCAGGCTTTTATATAGCTCATTTTGGACGGAGAGGAAAAAGAAAAAGAGAGAGAGAAGGGAGAAAGCAGCCATTGTTGGCTAAGTGAGCTTCATATCTTCCTTTTACTCATCTAAACACCTCTGACCCAACTGAGAAAGTGATCAGAGCCCCGAGAGGAGAGAAAAACCCCGATTGATTCTCGAGAAAGAGCGAGAAACAGTGAGATTGATTTCTCTGAGAGAACCCTTGAGAGCTCAACGTTTAAGGGCGAAGGAGGCGTTGTTTGTGCAAGCTACCTTAGGGAAAGTGATTCCTTGGTGTTTCTGAACATCACAGAGGTAAGAAACTCGAGCTCTAACTGTTGGTTCTGTGTAGTGGATTTTGTGGTTTTGGGGTTATCTTGAGGGGTGTTGTTGGAGGTGTTAGAGCCGTTATTAGGCTCGGACTCTGTAGAGTCTTATGCTCAGAGGACTGTTCTGAGGAGTTTAGAGCCTTGAATCATCATTACTGATGA
>PYAF01000558.1:34491-48489 GCA_007407185.1 Glycine tomentella
TTTCAGAGGATTCTAAAGCATGATCATATTCCTTAACCCAAAAACTTAGATTCATGCTTAAACTAAGCTTAAACATATGCTTACGAATTCAAGCTATTACATTTGGCGCCATCAGCGCCAATCCTGGCGCCACCGGCGCCGCACCCTTAGCAGGGTTTTCTGACCTGAATCCCCGCGCCGAAAATAAAAGTCCTTACATCACCCTAAGGGTATCTTTGGTTATTTCTAACCCATCTGAGAATATTTATAACATTTCTTCCTTAAATGTCTTACCGGACTTCCTAGGGCAATTTGGTCATTAATAAAATATCCAGGGGTATTTTGGTCATTTAGTGCCTTAGGGACCTATCTGTCATTTTTTAAATTATCCAAGGATATTTTGGTAATTTCTCCTAGGGATACATTGGTCATTTCCAGAATTGTTCAGGGCAAAATTATCATTTTCATTCTAGGGACATAAACGTCATTTTTGAAATTGTTCAGGGGCGTTCTTGTCATTTTGTCCTAAATTTTCTAATGCCTTTCATTAACATTTTACTCTTAGTAATTGTCTATAATTCTCTAATTTTTGGGGTGTTACAACATGCCTTCGGGCTTCATGGCCCTATCTTTCATTATGTACCTGCTGTATAAATATAATTAAAGATCTTTGTTTAAAACAATAAGCTTATAAAAATATTGTAGTGCATTCATAAACATACGGTCTCAAACTTCAACATTGTACAACTACAAAATATTAAAGAAAATAATATCCATTGTTTTATACCAATATAAATTTCTTCAATTCTCACAAATGTATGGTCCACCATGAAGTCAGCAATGACTTGACCTTTGAAAGATGTCAAAGGTTCAAATATTAAACAAAATTTAGTCAACGTTAAAGACCATTTGCCAATCTGATTTGCATAATAGGCTTAGACAACATGAACTTTACTATATTATTCTTGGAAAGTGTCAATACATCATGAGGTTTCATGTAATATTTAAGTTTACAATAAGAGAAAAAAAGATATAAACATAGCTTTTCGATGGGGCTATATTTAGTCTCTTCATCATTCAGAATTCAAATAAGATAATAAATTGCACATTCTATTCCATTTTCATCTTCTTGAGCATGCATGCTAGCAATGGTCGAATTTGATGTTGGTATGTATAACTTTAAAGGCCTAATTCTCACTGATGGGACCATGGAGGGAGGGTTAATTAAGTACTCCTTTATCTTTTTGAATGCAATTTGGTGTTCTTCCTCTTATTTAAAATTAGCTTTATTCTTCAATTGAAGTAAAGAAGAAAAGATTTGAGTTTTTCTAGACAGTTTAGAGATAAATCTTCAAAGGAAATTTACCTTACCTAACACAGATTGAACTTGTTTCTTATTCTTAGGGGGAAGTTTCTATTATTTCCTTTGCTTTGTTCTTATCAATATCAATGTCTTTCTGATGTATGACAAATCCAAGGAGTTCACTTGTAGCCACACGAAAAGCACATTTAATAGGGTTCATTTTTAACCCATGTTTCCTCATTCTTTCGAATGAAATTCTTAGATGATCTATATGATTTTCTTTATTTTTTTTATGTAATTGATGTATGTCTAACGTCATTAGACATTGATTTCCCCAATCTACCTTGCAATGAAACTCACTCTTCAAGATGTCTTCAAGAACTCAAGCTCTCACTCAAGATGTGAAGCAAAAATGGTGTGAAGTAGCTCCAAAGAATTCAGCAATGGAAAATGGATTGAGACAAGGAATGAAGATGGATGACACCATGGAGAAGCTCTCCAATAAGTCTATGAAGAATCCCCACAATAGCATTGAGAAGCCATTGATAGGATCCAAGAAGTTCTTGCACAAGAACAAGATAGAAACTCTCACAAGAAATTTCAGCTTTCTATTAATTTTCCAAAAGTATCTACAATATGTTTGGGCTAGCCTTATATAGCCACGAAATTGTAAGCTAAATGCAAGTGAAATGGCAAATGAAATGAAGCTTAAGGTGCAAGCTAAGGAAGCTTGGGGTGCAAGCTAAGGAAGCTTGTAGTGCAAGCTAATAAAGCTTGAGGTGCAAGCTGCTCATATGATGACTCATGGCTGATCAACCACGTGTCAATGTGCATTTCACAAGCTTACACAGGTGCTAAAAAAATTACATACAAGTGCACCTACTCTTATTTACACAATTTCCACTAAAGGCCTTTTTATTTCCACTAAAAGCCTATTTATTGCCATTAAAAGGTGCTAGAATTAAATTCAACTTGAGAGTAAAAAATTCAACCCTTGTTCTTTTTGAGTTGGTGTGCTTCTAAAAGATGCAAGTTAGCTTTGATGTGCTCTTAAAGGAGTTGAGTTCTAGCTCTTGTCATGGGTTCTCTAAAGCTAACCAAAGGAAGTTCTTCAAGTTCTCCTTCTTGGCCTTAAGCTTGCAATGGACCTCCATCAATAACCACATCATCATTTATGTACACTTGCATGTATCCTCCTATAAATCATGAAAAATAAAATTCATAGCCCTCTGATAGGTTGCACATGCAATTTTTAATCCAAATGGCATGATTGTCCATTCATAACTGCCCAAGGCACCGGGGCATTGAAAAGTTGTTCGGGATATGTCATGTTCAGCAATGTAAATTTGGTTATAACCAGAATAACCATCTAATAGACTAAGCACCTCATTTTCTACTATTGAATTAACCAACATGTTGTTGGATATAGGGGGAGCAGGAAGAAGATCAAGTCAAGGATGAAGCTTAGAAGAAAGATTTTAGCTTTTCACATGCCAAGGCATTTGTAATTTGTTAAGTGTTTAAGAGGCTAATCTTATGATCCTTGCATTGCATAAACATGGTCATTAACATGCATACATGATTTTATTAAAGCATAAAGATTTTCATGTTTACAGAAAGAAATTGATTTCTCATGGTTGAGTTTTGGAAAAATCATTTTACACTGCTTTAATCGATTACACAAGGATATAATCAATTACCAGTTTCTGTTTAATTCAGGAAATCATAACTGACTGTTTTAATCGATTACCACTATATTGTAATCCATTACGCAAGTTCATTTTTAAATATGCATGACTGCCTTAATCGATTACCACAATTAGTAATCGATTACCTAGGTTTATTCTAAAATTGTACATGTCTGCATTAATTGAGTACCACAATCAGTAATATATTACATAGGCCTGTTTCAAAACTGAGCATGACTACTTTAATCGATTACAAGCTCGATTTAATCAATTACATTGTTCGTAAATCTTTTCCAGAAAATTGAAGAACATTTTAATCAATTAAGTTTTGTATTTAATCCATTACATATGGCGATTTAATCAATTACTTTGGCGATTTGATCGATTACATTCAGTTACAAATGTTTTCTATAAAAGCTGTTGAGTCTTTTGTTTTAATAAGAACTTGAATTTGTGAAATACCCATTCTTACAAAAGGTCTCAAAGTCTGAGAAGAGATATTCTGAGTTACATTGATCTTGTTTTAAATCCCAAAACTCATGCATCATTGATCATGTTGGTTTGAACAAGATTTGTCAATATTTTTTCAAAGAGAGATGATTTCAAGAATTGCTTACATTCAACCTGAGTATGTTTTGTAAAATTCATTCATTCATCTTCTGAGGATCATGAGGTTGTATCTCTCTTAAACTCTTTAAAGCTTTTTTAGAATAGGGTTCTCTAGAGGGAATAACAGAGTAGTGTTCTCTAGTTCTTGATCATTAGAAGTCTATAGAGTTTAGATTTCTGTTTCTTTATCTAGGGTTGATAAAGGTGATCAATTGTAAAAGCTTGTAAGGAACATAATTTGATTTAGTGGAACTCTAACCTAGTGTTGGTTGGAAGAAACTGGATGTAGCCTCTATGTTGAGAGGTGAACCATTATAAGATCTTATGTTATTTTTATTCCTTAATCTCTTCTTGTTATCTTAATCTGTGATTCTTTTGGTGAAATCTTTTATTACTCAACAAGTGAAGTTTTTAGTAATTGTATTCTTGAATTGAGTGGTTTGATTGATTGAAACATTCTTATTGTGATAAAGATCCTAAATTCGCTACTTGTTTTAAAAGACTCTGTTTTAACCAATTCACCCCCCTTTTGGTTATTGTGTGTGTTCACTATTGTTTTTCACATGTCAGCAATTGGCATACATCTTTAGGGGTTGCTAAATTCAAATCTTGAAAGTCTATGCAAACACTCATTTTACCATTTTTCTTAATCACGTGACAAAATTCAAAATCCAATCAACATACCTTATAGTTCGAATAGAACTTGGCGTTGAGTAGCCTTTCAACTTCCTCCTTGATCTTGGTTACCATTTTTGACACAAATCTTTGGGGGCTTTGTTTTATTGGCTTTTGGCCTTCTTTAATAGGCAACCTATGCTCAACCAGATCCCTACTAAGACCAGGCATTTCATCACAGTCCCTTATAAAGCAATCCTTAAATTCGTGTAGCAAATAAAATTATTTCCCTCCTAAGATTTCCATCCAGGAATTTAATAATGTAGGTTGGTCTTCGATCCATCTCATATCCAATATTTACTTCGTCAAGATGATATTAGGCCTCCATATTTTTTATTGGTGGATACATAGACTTCTTGAATCCCAATAAGGAGTTGTAAATATATCCAAGTCTTTGATCAGGCTCACCTGAGGGATTTCCTCAACTTTACCTTGTTTGAAATTGTTTGTAGATGCATCACTTCTTCTAGTTATCTTAATTTCGAGCACCATGTGGCTTTTTTCAATGTTTTCTTCTTCGATGGCTTCAAAAGCCCTCCTTTATTTTTCATTTTGGCTGAGTTAGTCGTTCCATTTTTTATATTTCTTCTTTTTCATCTTAATTGGGTTTAAAAGCCATACTTCCTACCTAATTCAAATGCACCTTCAAATCAGTAGCCACGGTGGCCGCTCTCAACCTATTTTCAACTACATAAGCTAAATTTTGAGCATAGTAGCTCGAATACATGTCAATTTTGATCATTATTTTCCAAATTTCCCCATCCCTGGAATTCCATTTCACAAAAGACAAAGTACTTCCCTTCCTATTGAAGTCTTCAGCATCTTCAATTTGGACAAGCACAGCTATTGCTAGTGCTCTTATTAGGTTCCTCTACTACTAATACATAGGACTCATAAATATCTTAATCAGCTTCGATCAATTCCAATTAACCATCCTCATTCCAAATGAATTTTTTTTATGGATTGTCAAATGTACTGTTAGACTATTGACAAGCGTACAAATGTCGTTGCAAGTTAGAGATTTTATAAAAGAGATGGTCTCCACTTGGACTTGAGTTACTTAGTTTCTCCAGATAAAAGTCAACGGTTCAATAGTTATGTATAACAAATTTAATCGAAATATCATGATTTAACAAAAATAATGGAAATAATGGAATTAGTGCATTGGAAATATGGAAATTTACGAAAACAAGTAAAATGAATTTAATTAATTCAAAAGAAATGTAGGATTGGATTTCATTGTTCATACCCTCAGTACCCAAATGATATTAATACATATGAATCATTTTCTAACATCACTTATGCACACATTAAATCACCCAGAATCGATCCCTCATATTCGTGAATCCTAAGAATATTTACCATATATCGACTCCTGGCATTTGAAATAAATATCTCAGCATTACAATCATACTCATGCTATTTGCAATCAAAACGTTATGCTTTATTCCTAGCAATGTAACGTAAAGAGTAAATTCATTCATTTCAAATTCTAAGAGTAGTTTCCATTCAAACTTAGAATCCAATTTCATGAAACTAGTGATCAAATAGAATAAAGCATTACAAATAAAATGAAATCATCAATAATGAGTAGAAAAGTTTCATATATATATATATATATATATATATAATATCAAAAGAGATACATAAGGGTACAAAGATTACATCCAATCCTTTGGAGAAACTAGTCGATCATTATGTAGAGCACAAGATCAACATAAGAAATGATGAAGGAAGCAATCAATGGTCACTTCTCTGCAGTACTAGCTCCACTTTTCTCTCTTTCTCTCTCCTTGCTTCGCGTTCTTCTTCTCTGGTTTCTTCATTTCTCTCTTGTTCTTGCTTCAGTTTGCATGGCTTTTAAATGAAACGATGCAATAAGTGCCAAACCAACTTGCCCAAGCGAGCTGGTTCCTTCAGGCTGAAGTAATGTCACTTGCCCAAGCGGGTGATAGCTAGCCTGGGTGAGTTGGTTCCTTTAAGTTGAAGTAATCTCACTAGCCTAGGAGAGTTGATTGCTAGCTTGGGCGAGTGACACTCTGAAATTCTTCAAAAATGATCTTTTTGCTCTTTATCTTGGCTTGGTTTCTGGATCCAACAAATAACCATCAGAAATAAGAAATGCATGGATGAATCTTCCATATTTAAACAACATTTATAAATGTACAAAATCTAAACATCTAGAATTAAGGGAAGTTTATAAGAAAACTACTAAAATCAAAAGATAAGTGATTATAATCCCAAAAATAACTAAAATATGACATTTATCATACTGCTCCCATTTCATGAATCCACTCCCATCCAAGTCGGATGTTAAAGCTAGCTTAGGAAGGTACCACTACAAAAACTATAGGCCTCCTAGAACTTCCAATAACAACCTCTTGTGTTATCATCCCATCATAACTGGATGATTTTCCTCTGAAATTAGCCACAATGATGTTGTGTGGGATTAAGTTATCCAACAATTTTCCAAACCTCTTCAGCATTGATTGATGCAAAATGTCAATTGCAACACCCCCATCAACTAACACCTTCTCCATCTTTCTTCCTTTGACATAGTAGACACAACCAAAGGTTTCAAATGAGCCTTCATTTTTTCAATGGGAGGATCGAACACAACCGCATTGAATCTTGGTGTCACTCAAGTTACTTGTTTCATCCATATAATTTTTGCTTCAAGTTCTAGATCTTCAAAATATTATTCTCTTTCATAATCAAGATAACATGCATTGGCTTCATACTTGTCTTCAAACTCAATAGACATAATAGATATAGTTCCAATAATATCTTCCAAAAAATCATCGAAACCAGATTTGAAGGTATCAGTCACCACTTCCCTAATTTTCATACACTGGCCTGGATTGATTTTTTAGAATTTAGACCCTACCTTGTTTCTGATCAAATGTGTCACTCTGTCGATTTTCCATAGCCATCTTCCTCATCCTTTGGTTTCGTCTCCATTGAGTCATACCCATGTTCCCAAATCTTGGAGCATCATAGTGAGATATTCTAGAAAAGTTTGATCCATACGAGTTGAAAGGTTTGATTTAATGGTTTCCTTCTTTTTGATGCATCAAGCTTCCAACAGCATCAGGATTGAAGGTTTGCCACTTAGGGTGATTAGGTGCACTGATTTTCCTAATCCACTTGTTAGGAGGCACTCGAGCACTTAGTAAGTATATAGTCCTATCTTGTAAATGAGTGATTGGTTGCTAAACTTGTTTTAGAGTCATCGAAATAGGTTCTTTTTTCCTTTGTTTTAAACTAGAGACCCTTGAAAGGTTGAAAAAATTCTTTGAATCACAGATGATTCAAAAGCTCTTGTTGTCGATCTGTCAAAAACAACATTGTAATGGGGTCATAACATGACATCTCTATCACCATCTTTTTTTTTAAGTAGGAATTCACCCAAAGTATCTCCTGCTCGAGGGATCACTCATTCAACCTCATTTTCAAAGTCATAAAGGGCCTTGTTCACGCTCTCCTCAGAAACTGGAGTCCTAATGTGTCTTAGATTGACATTCTCAACAATATCAACCATCATAATTGTAACATCCAAACAATTTAAATATGTTAGTTAGAGATAAAAACCACCATGTAAGAACAAAATAAGGTGTTGGCCAAATGGTGCTTGGAAAGCAAGGAATGAATTTGTTTTTTTGTTTTTGGATAGCTTTGCACTAAATGGTTACAAACAAAATTAGAAAAAGACAAGGAGACAAGCTTATCCTTGAAGATTTGAATAATCTCACAAATATCATAAGGAAATGATTACCTACTTAGCATGTGATTAGTAAAGTAGCATCCTAAGGAGACAAGTGGCAAACAAATGAAGGGTGTAGATCTAGTCTTAGAGGAGAAGTAAAAGATGGGGGGAGTAGATCTAGTCTTGGAGAAGAAGTAGTATGTGTGTGACTTGAAGAATAAGACAAGTTGGAAAATATCTAGCCAAGCTTATTGATTAAGCTACTCCATACTACCTTTGAAGTGGATATTACAATAATACCCTTGGAGTGAAGATTACAATAATACCCTTTGATATTTTGGAGAAACTTGAAGAAGAAGAAAGTGAGCGTAAGCAAGATGATATAACCCTTGAAGAAGAAAGTGAGGTAAGCAAGATGATGTCACCCTTGAAGAAGAAATTACAGTAATATCCCTGGAATGACAAATTAACAAATTACCATTAGTAACAGATAAACATCACAAGAAAACTAGGAATACCTAGACTGGCCAAAACTTTATGATTATGTAAGCCAGAAGGTAAGTCTTTAAATTTTACTACTTAATGTAATAAAAACAAGAAAATAAACTTTATAGTAAAAATGAAGGAAATTGCATGAATATCTAAAGCTATCATGAGCTAGAATTTCAGACCATGAGGAACACATGTGATGGTAGTGTGATACAAGAAGGATAGGATAGAATCTAAGGGATCCAAGTGACAAACTTAGAAGTTCTTAGAATAGATTTAGCCATGATTAGTTAATTTAAGAAAAGAAACAAAATTTTAATATAAAGAGACTAAACAAAGGTGTAGTCGTGTAAGTGCGTGTGTAAGTGGTGTAGCCATGCATAAAACAAACAAAACCAAGCACTTTCAAGAAGCATTCCACATGCACTTAGCCATTTAAAGAAGGGAATCTTTGCTTTTTGCTTAGTAAGTATGCATTTAATGCATAAGATTAAAATATCTTTAGGTCATGATTACTTAGTTACATTAGAACCAAACCAAAGACTAACTAAGTTACATCCTAACTAATTTCTTTACATCCTAACTAAATTTTCTACTATAAATACCTCCTTCATTTAAAAAATTATGCACCTTATTCTCTCACTCTAAAACCTCACGTTCATTTTCTTCCTTTCTCTCTTCACTTTGTTTTTCATTCTCCTCACTTCTTTAGTGTCTCCAAACTGTAACCTTCACCTCTATTCCTTCTTCTCTTCCTTCCAAACCATCTAATACAAGATGAGATTTTCATTCTTTCAAGACCTTGAGGTGCAGCCCAGTACTTGGTAGAGTTGGAAGAATTGGAAGCAAATTTTCTTAAGGTAGGTGTAGGTTTAGGTTTATTTATCACTTGATTCTTGAGATTATTTGAATGGTATTTTGGTGTATCTTACTCTTAGGCTTGATGGCTGATAGAGTGCTTTTAGTTAAATTTTTGTCTATCATTCTTAGCTTATTTGACCTCTTTTGAACTTTTATTTTTCCATTCTAATTCAGTTTTTGGCCTAGGCAAGTAAGTGGGCTTAATTGCTAATTGTTGCGTATTTTCGGATTTTTGCTCACTTAACGTATTTGACTTGTGCAGGGCCTATAGAGTGCTACCAATCTCCGAATGGATTGTTCTAGGAGTCCCTGGAAAGATAACGAAAAGATCTACAAGTTTTCCATAAATAGCCCAAGGCCAATTCTGTCATATGGAGGGTCATTTGAAGCTTAGAAGTTATCACCTCTGCACTTGTAATTTTGGGCTGCGAATTGGACTTTTAGTGGTGTAAATAGTGAATAATTAGATTGTTGGGTTTGTTTGTGGCCCATTCTATTTTCAGAACTTAGTCACTAATATATTAGTGACTTTAGTGAAACTTGGACAACACACTTTACAATTCAATAAACTAGTTTTATATTTTTTTCTTTAGTTTTTAGAATCAAAAGCTTGTTCTTCATTTTCTCTCAAGTGTTCTTCATTGTTCTTCATCTTCTTCATTTCCATTTTGCTATTCTTCAATTTTTCTGCATTCACTTCATGGGGCTTTCTTTGGTGATCATCATGGAAGGCTAAATTATTAATCAATCCAAGGATCTAACTCAAGCCAGAGAAGAATTGGAGTTCTGGTTCGGTATTTCGAATTCTACTTGAATGTTCACCTTCTTCTTCAATTTCTATTATGTTTTCATGATTATGAATGCATTTAGGATTGAAAGTAAATTAGGATTATGGATTCATGTCTTAATTTCAAATGATAATCACAAGATTAATTGAATGATATTTCAGTTAGGGTTGTGGTTTCAATCAATTTAGGAGTAGAATCGATTGAACTGCTTTTATTGAGATTGAATGAATGTTCATGATAGAATCAATTTATGGGAATGATGATGATTCAAATAGCTTCGGTTGGTGAATTGGATTGATGCTTTCTAATCTGTTTTACTTTACTCCTTGATAATTTTGTTAATTTTTGCATTGTTCTTTAATTTTAGTTTGTGTTCTTGCATGTTTTACTTTACGCATACCAACTGTTTGACAAAATCCCCCCTTATTATTACCAATGATTTGAAGCTAGAACCTTATTGATCGTGTCTCTGAGTCAACCTAGGTTAGCTCTGTGCTACAGAATTAGCTTAGTAAAATTGTTTTTGATGTGTCTCGACAAAGCATTATCAATGGCATGTGGAATTTTAACAACTTGCTTTCTTGAAGATCTTCTATACAACTTTGCTTCAAGAAATGAGTGAAAGAGTTTAATGGCATGTGGAATTTAATAACTTGTAGATCAACATAGATTATAGGAAGAATCGAATCATATGTGGTGAGAAATCTTGTTGTTGTGATGTTCTTGAAAAGTGTTTTTGTATGATGATGAAATTTTGATGTTTTGTGGCATAATTGCATGACATGAGTTATGTAGCTTTACATGTCATTATGCATGTCATATGCATTAAGAAAGATAAAAAGATCTACCTAGGGGTGAAGCAAATAGTCCGTGAATAACCTTGATGGTGCCCAAAGGGTGATATAGTTAAGCTGAGCAAGACCCTAAGGAAAAGACTAAAGAAAGATAAGACCTAAAGGGTGATACAATTGAGCTGAGCACGACCCTGAAGGACCCAATGGGTGATACGGTTAAGCCGAGAATGACCCTGCAGGAAAGACATATTGACCCAAGGGTGATACAGTTAAGTTGAGCATGACCCTATGGGATCCCAAAGGGTGATACAGTTGAGTTGACCACGACCCTGTGAGAGGAACCTAAGTGTAGTAATGAGCTTATTGTCTAGTTTAGGGTATTAAAGAAGAGATTAATAAAGAAAAGCTATGCATTGTCATGATTGAAAATTATGCTTGCACTAATATTGAAGTACATGATTATTTTTAAGTGTTTATGAATAAAATGAAACTACTTCGGGTTATATGTTTATGAAATTAAAATCAACTATGCTTGTTCACATGTTTTCTTGATAAACCGAAGTAGCTGGAATGATGACGATGACATTGTATGATAAGTCATTTTTCACCTACTGGAAATTCTTTCGAATTCTCACTATTTTAGTGTTTTCCCATGTCATTCCAGACAAGTAAATTGGGAGGAGCAGCTACAAATTGGGGACAAACTGGAAGATTTCTTTTAATGTTGCAGATTTGTAGTATTTTCCTATATGCTTTGTAATATATAGACATTAATATTATTGTATGAAATATTATTTACAAGTTACTACTAAGTTTAGAATTTATTAAAGAGACCAAAAAGTCTCAACAACCTCTATATAAGCATAACTTTCATAACACCGTTAAATTTCAAATATTGAGACAAGTTTTTCTTAATCGGATCTAGTTAAAAATTCTACGTTAGAAAAGTTAACATCTTCTAGTTACTTATTATGACTTAAGCATAATATAGTAATTAGAAGGGTTTTACAATAATTTGCACGGGCTCAACAAATGTGACTTGATTTTGACATGGGTCAGTGTCCACTTTCATTGGTTTTTCCTCGAACTTCAGATGTCCTTCATTAATATCATCTTGAATCATATCCCTGAGTTGAACGCAATTATTAGTCCAATGACCATATATATCATGAAACTTACAATATTTCCTACCCTTTCTTTGTTCAGAAGTGGGTAATTTGTGCTCATCACTTTAACTAATTTATTTTTCTTTAAGAAAAATGTCAAAGATCTTACCAGTTTTAGACACATCAAAGTTATATGTTTTACTTGACATTCTATCTTTTATTTCTCCCAATTTTAACAATTGACAAACATACGGTGGTCATAGTCTCAATTCTACTAAACATATTTCACTTCCTTCAAAAAAACATCATAATCAAGATTGGTATCCCATTCCTCTGCTAGGTTATTCTAATTGATGTCTACAAAAGTTACCTTATCCTTTTTTGGAAACTTTTCAAATTTCAAGTTTCTTTGTTTTTAACATTTCAATTGTTCAATCCTTCGAACTTCGTCAACTAATTGAGCGATGTCCTTAAGTTATTGATTAACTAATTTATTCTTGATAAAAAAAATTCAAGGCCAGCAATAGTCATTCGAACTAGTTCGTGTTCAAGAATTTGAGTAAAACATCTAGCTTTTAATTGTCTAAATCTGTTGAGATAGTCATCAATAGACCCCACAACAAGAATTGGGTTTTCAAATAAGGAAATTTGAGTTTACCGATCAATCCAAAATCAAGAATGGGTTCATAACCTCAAAAAGGGCACATGCCAAAATTTGTATATGCAAGACAACAACTTTAAAAGACATGCATGAGAGGAAAATTGAACCTTTATAGGGGTAAGGACCTAGACCGTGACTTATAGGTAGAAGGAGAGGAGATTAATGGCTCGTGTGGGCGTTCTCTCAGATTCCCTTGTTCGTGATGTAGGAAAAGCAAGAAAGGATGTCTATGGTGGTCTTCGTGTGCACCTCCATGGCTTTGTTGGTAGCTTCCATGACGAAAATGAGATCAGTGGTGGTGTGGTTTTCAGTCCATGGAGTGTAGAAATAAGAGGGGGAGGTGACTTACATCTGCAGCACATTAAGGAGGAATAATGAGATTTATGAATTAGGAAATTTAATTTAGATGGTGGTTTATAGGAATGTAGGGTGTGTCATCTCAAGGGAGATATAAGGTGAATATTCAACATTAATTGTAAAGAAAAGAGTGGTGTGTCCCACAATAAAAATATAGGGAGTGATAAAGATAGAATAATAATGTAAGATTAATTGGAATAAAACTTAGTGTAAGTTTAACTAAATAAAAAGAATGTGATATAATGGTGTGTTTACAAATAAATTTGGACACAAAGATAGTTAATTTAAAATACCAAGGAAAGCTATAGCAATTTATTTAGAGGATTTACTAATAGGACAAACAATAGAAATTGCTATTGTAATACCCTGAAATTTCAATAACTGAAAATAGATATTTGATGTATTTGTTGTGATTTTTTGATTATTTGATTAGTTTAGATTAATTGAAATGTTATGTGAATTATCCATGCGCAATTGCTTGATGTAGATGTCAAGTTATGTGTTGTTGATGGATAAAATTGTGAATGATGTTGTTGTTGTAATGATTGGATTTTTGGGAAAAGTCTTAATTACAGAGGAGACACTGTCCTAAATTTTATAATGTATCCTCCTATTTAATTCTCTAGTAAATTTTTAAATGGACATAAAAGTGTGTTTTCTATATTGTAGTCCTCCTCTTTAATTTAGAATTTTCCTAAAATACCATTCTCATGGTAATATGGACTATGAGTGAATGAGATGATGTTGAAATGGGATAATGTGATTGGATTGATGATGATGTAGTGAGATAATGTTGATATAGTTGATGATGTTGAATATTGATGTTTATGATGATGATATTGAAATAAAATGATGTTGATGTTGTTGATGATATTGAAATTGAGATGTTATTGATGTGGTTGGTGATGTTTAAATGAGATAATCATGATGTGGTTGACGATGTTCAAATGAGATAATGTTGATGTGGTTGATGATGTTGAAA
>PYAF01000558.1:51721-125181 GCA_007407185.1 Glycine tomentella
ATGCAGGGCAATCCATCCTTAGGACTTTGGTGGAGAGCAGTGGCACCTCCCAAGGAGTATCAGCCATTCCAAGGGAGTCCTCAAACTCTTCCTCTGGCTAGGGAACCTCAGCTAGCCCGATACTATTCCAGTATCCTATAGATTCCATCACAGACCATCTCATGGTCTACATCCCATCAGGGTCACTGAACACCTCACAATGTTCATCCATCAAAGGCCCATGGCCACTCACACCTGCCACATCAGGTGTCTCATTATCCTCACACTGTCTCAGTGTCTATCCTAGGGTTCATCATTTCAGCCCAGCACACACTAGGCCATCATATATTCATATTTCCGGAACGGTCTGAGTTTCACTCCAAGTACCGTTCATCTAGCCCTTCAGGCTCACAACACATAGGTTCAATAGTAAAGGCCACATTGGCCTTCCTCTCAACTACATGCATATACATATACACACATATATATATATATAATTCAAACATGGCATGCAACCTTCACCCCACTTGGGTGGCAAACAAGAGAAAGGGAATAATTCCCAGAACGATGAGCTTACCTGATAGTTGTGCCTGCAGCTCCAGCCCCTTAAACAATGGTCTGCTTCTTTAACACCTCGTGTCAGCCCTACCAAGGCAACCAAACGCATATCACAGACCATATAAGCACAAAAAGATACATAAGCTCATCAAGCAGTCATCAGCTGCCTCAAAGAAAGGAACCTCAATCCTTTCATCAACCCCAAGTCATCTGACTTAAAAGTTTAACAGGCTTATCCATACAAGCATTTCCATAGACCTTCAGTGGTCTAACTTAAATCATCCATGGCCTCAGAGTCATTCCAGACTCAACACAAGCCATCCAAAATGAGCTCCGAGCTCTAACACCCCAAATTCACAGGGTTTTCATAGGCTTGGACGATCTATATCACAAGACACCGTCTCCATGGCCACTCAGGCACCTTAAGCCCATCAACAAGGCTCTTGCATGTCTCAAACCAAGTGACTCAATTCAAGTCACACATGCACAACCTAGAGCCAAAACCAACAATCACCAAATCACAAACTGAAAGCTAATCCTTCCTCCTCACCTCATTCTAAACATATCTCCCAACTGGACCCAGAGCTAATTCTAACTCTATCACAGATGGGTCACTATTCACAGAAAACCCCAAAATCACAAATCAACCGGGAAAACTCGAGTTTCTCACCTCAGAACTGAAAAGGAATGCCTCTGAGCTACTCTCCTTAGCTTTGGTGTCGAAGAACCACCGCCGTTCCTCGTCAAACTCGAGCTTTCTTCAACCTTTCTCAGAGTTGAGCTTCTCTGGGGTTTTAATGAATATGGAGGGAGGATTCTAGCTCAAAGGTGATTTCTAGGAGTAGAAAAGGGTTTAGGAAGCGTTTAGGGTGAAGAAACAAGGTCATGGGAGCTTAAGAAGCTCTCCCATGGCTGCTGGAGGCTCTGAGGAAGAAGAAAATGGTTTTCTTCTCCTCCAAAACGCGACCCCCTTTAAATACTGTCTGCACCGACCTTCCCGCGCTAACTACGCCAGGTCCCGCGCCATCCGCGCCAGATACAGAAACTGTGGCGCCATCGGCGTCACTCCCACACCAACAGCGTGGACATGCTGAACCTGTGGCGCCACCCGCGCCACACCTGGCGCTGTCTGCGCTGGCTGCAAACTCTGGCGCCAACCTCCTAAGACCATGGCGCTCTTAGCGCCAACCTGGCGCCCCTGGTGCTGGATTCCAGAGAATCTGGCGATGTCCGTGCCAGCCATGACGCCATCAGTGCCACACCCTGTACAGGGTTTTCTATAGAAAGGACCTGGCGCTACAGGTCTCAGGGTCATCACAGTGGCCTACAAGTGGATAGACATTTCTTAAGCTTTCATGATGGCACCTTATCACTTTAATTCATGAATCTTAAGATATTTTCTACTTATCATAACTTATCAATTTTTAAATATGACAAACCACCTTATTCCCTTTTTTCCTCTACTTCACGTGAATACCATAGCCAAGGGGAATATTTTTATCATCCCTTCCTCCTTCTATACCATGTTGTTATTTTCTTTAAAGAGGAGAAAATTGTGTGGTTTTCCTTGTGTACATGTGTCACCTTTTATGAAGAAGAAGAATCCAATTTCAAGATAACTTCACACATGGCATTTACTAGAAAGAAGTAAAGTTCAATTTAAACTCTTCTACCTAAAAGATAATATTGAATAACAGAATTCTAGAGATTTTCAGAAAATGACTTTAGTTATAGTACAAATAACTCACAAACAATCTACACAGAGTGCTACACAGGCCTTATATACAAAATTGCTCGTATCTTAATTCTTATTGGTCCGTTCTACTTCTAACCATCAAAATTACTTAAATATTTTATTAAATAAGTCTATACCTCCTATAATTAAGAGAAAATTCCATAGATTCTATTTATCATTTTTCCATATTTTTCTGCTGCCTGAATTCTCCTGAATAAAATTTCAAAGTTATTACCATATAAAATTCATAGAAATTCTATTCTATGGTTTTTCTGTCGCAGCTATGTATTTTCTAACTCTACAAATTATTCTCTATCATATGAGTCCTGTCTCGCCTTATTCTGCTTCGGTTTGAAATTTCTAACTTATACAGCGTGTACCGACGCTGTCCGAGAAACAATCAAATTTCTCCTAAAATTGTATATTCTTAAGATCAGAAAATTCTACTGATTAATAATATATATAAAACATGTTCAATAAATGCTCAGATCATCATAAAATTGGGAGTGTTACAGACACCCATAGGGGAGCATGACTGGTTATCCTTATGGGGCAGGATTTGTTCCTAGTCAGGTTATGCATTGATGGTGTCCATGGTTGTCATTGTATGATGTGGATATACATGGATACCCACGGGGGTGCATGACTGGTTATCTTTGCGGGGAAGGATTTGTTCCTAGCCAGGTCATGCATTGATGATACCTATGGTTGTATGTTGTGTATGTACACGTGGGGTGCAGTGACTGGTTGGTTATCCTTGTAGAGAAGGATTTGTTCCTAGGCACGGTTAGTGCATCAGTGAGCCCACATTGGTGTGCTATGTATGTACATAGGGGTGCATGACTGGTCATCCTTGCGGGGAAGGATTTGTTCCTGGCCATGGTCATGCATTGATGGTGCCCATGTTTCATACTTCATGTTGCATTGATGGAAATAGAATGAAGACATGCGCGTACCTATGGGTTTGTGTGGGCTGAAAATGCAGGTACTAAGGGGGCATCAAGTTAGGAATTCTCGTGCGCCACTGGTTGATCACCATGGGGGGAATGGCCTGTGCACGACAGGGCGACCCTGATAGGCGATGAATCATTTTCCTATGAGAGGCTATTTCCCAGGATATGGTACCACATTGTATGGTGAGAGTGAAATCAGGAGCATGCATCATTCCAATCATGATTGTTTGATTTGTGAAATGAATTGAATGATTGGTTTTGTCGTGTGTGTATTGGACTGATGGAATTCTGGTAATATTGTGTTTGTTATTGTTGTTTCATTTCCAATTGTGGTTGCCTGATAATTGTTGGTTGTATATAATAAACTTACCCTTGCGTTTGTTGTACCGTGTGGTTGGTACCTGTGATGATTGTGAACCCTCGTTCGTGTGGACAAATGAGCAGCAGTATGTGACCTTAGAGGGAGATCTTCTTTTTGTTGGAACCGCTAAGCCGATGTGATGATGTCGAATTTCTTTTGGAAAGAGTTGTGTTTTGTCGATCAACTATTTTATAGTTAGTTCCTTGGTTCTTTTTGTGGACATATATATTTTGAGGTGTAAATATCTGTAAAACTAAATTAAGTTCTAAACATATGAACAATATGCACTGGTTTATTATATGCATATATGTGTACTCAATCATTGTAATGGTATCGTGCGTATGATATTTGTATTATTGTGAAAAACTTACTATCATTTTCATAATCAAATTAATGGAGTTTACATTAAAATTGAAAATTTACACGATTAGAGTTAGTAATATCGTAGCGATGAGGCGGGTCGTTATAACTATAGCAACATTTGGTGTTCTTGAAATTTAATTCAGATATATAAGGGGTACAAGAATAAACTTTAAAGATTATTGAGATTGTATAAATATCTCAATATGATTATTTTAGAACTTGAATCATTTTAGGAATTAGGAATTGTGCTCTTTTATTGACCACTTTAGCTCTAAATGAGTCCTAAAGTGTTTCAAATTATCACAAATATTAGTGATTATGAAATCACTAATTTCATATGTGTGTCACTAAGACTTAGACTACTATATTCTCATGAATATTATTATTTTTACATCTACAAACTAACATAATTACAACTATAAAATAGACCATCTATATATAAACACAACAACAACACGCTTAAGCACATATATTAATTACATAATAGCAAATAATAAACTAGTTCCTGAAAATAGGATGTTACAGGGGTATGTCTTAATTGAATCTAAATAATGATTTGTAAAAGTTTTGAAAAGAATCTATTCAATCCCCCTTCTAGATTCCTGGTTATTCAAACAGAGAAAACAAATATAAGTTGAAAATAAAAAGTATTAAACACTTGATTTATATAGTTCACTCAAACTATTGAGCTACGTCCATTTTTCCTTCAAAACCTTGAAGGGTTTCAATAATCAAAATCTGGTTACAAACCAAGTATTCTACCCTGCCACTTCTGGCGCACCTTTAATCTCCCCTTGAGATTAAAGAACATCCAAATATTCTTTGTCACAAAGTTACTTATGACTTTCCAAACAACAATTTGAATGAATACAAATGATTCAACTATTAAAGAGAGGATATACAAATAAGTACAAATCACAATAAATCTTTATTAAGCAAAGAAACTCTCTAAGTTGAAGTGTATTGTAGACCAGTAAATTCAACAGAGGTTCAACACTTATAATTTGTTTCAAAATACTTTTTTGTTTATTACACTGCCTTGATCTTATATTTATAGGCTTCAAAAAGGTATTTGTTGTGGGATTAATGCCTTCAAAAACTTTTTTTATATCTTAGCTGGAAAAAGTTGCTACGTGGCAGCTTCGGGTGGAGAGAGTAAGGGGACAAAAGTATTGTCCTTTTTTGTGCAACAAGTTCCCTATCCCCACTACTTGTACTAAGGTGACTTGGCAGAGAATATATTTCTTTTGTGCCTATTCAGTACATAATTAAAATTCAAATGTTAGAAATTTCAAATAACTAGAGGGAAATACAAATATTTCATATATTCTAGAAAATGTATTAACCTCATAGTGTGCACATATGTACAAACTAATCATTGGAGGTTAACTAACTTAAATATAAAACTCTAGCGCAAGTTTGTTAGCTCATTTTGGATGTTAAAAGAGACACAAAATATATGATGTTGGTTTTCACAGAGGTTTGGACCCTTGTTTATATACAACACTTTGGACGTTGGTTTAGTTCTTTTAAAAAAACAAGTTCCAATGCTTCAGACGCTAAAAGATGTTATCATATTAAAGCATATTCAGATTTCATTACCAATCTTGGTTTGGACGATTCGTTTCCTATAAAGTTCAATGAAATTCATTAGTCTATACAAAATTTAATATTTCTGTTATCATCAAAACCATAGATTTTTAGGGGTTCGACATCATCCAATATCTTTGGTTCTAACCTCCTCAGGTGGATCCATTGCATGTTGCTTCTCCTCAACAAGCATCTTCTATTTTGACAATTGAGCAAGTACAAGCAATGATTAACACATCCATCAAGGCTCATTTGGAGCAACAACAATAGCAGATCCAACTACATGTCTTTGGACAACGTTAATTGTTGAGCTCTGCTTTCGCCCCCAATTCTGAGTGCTCTAAATCAAGTTAGCCATTCATGTCTCAACAACCTCCACCACCACCAGAAGATCCAAATCAACCACCTCATAACCACAATGACAGTGATGTTCATCACATTGCCTCTTTGAGTCCATTTTTGTTAATGATAAAAAGGGGAGAAATGGAATTTTGATCTTTTTAGGAACATTAATATATTTTTTTCTTATGTTATGAATATGTTTTGTATGGTTGTTTCTTATTAATACATGAGTGCTTGGATCATATTTGTGTTTTTACTCTAATGTCTTTTTATGTTATGATCTGATACATATGCATCATAAGAAAATGTTGGACTTATGGGGAATACTTACATTTTTTTCATCTTTTATACACTGTCACATGTTCTAATACATACCATAGTCATAATGTTTTTCCTTTGATAACTCTTACATTTGATTATGCTATGTTTTCATCAAAATTTTAAAATGTTTTGTTATCATTAAAAAGGCAGAGATTGTTGGAACCAAAGACATTGGATGATGTTTGATGCCTCAAAAATCTTATAGTTTTGATGATAACAAATGTATTAAATTTTAATGGACTAATGGATTTCATTGAATCATATAGGAACTACATCGTCCAAAACTTGTTTGGTATTGAAACCTAACTTATGCTTTACACATTTAAAGCATCCACCCATGTCTGATAATTGTCATTATTAAAAGAGCTAACCAGCATATATGTTGTAACTAAAAATCATCCAAAGCATTGTGAAAACCAGCATCCAATATGTTTTATATCTAAATTAGTTATCATCCAATGATTGCACAGGGCATTGAAAATTTTTGTACCTTCCATTCCCTCATTTTTTTTCAAATTGCTTTTAACAATTGAATTTTAAGTATGTACCTAGGTGAGAGAGAAAAGAAACATATTCTCTACCAAGCCATTTTCATAACAAGTAGTTGAGATAGAGATATTCGCTGCTCGGAAAGGACAATATTGTTGTCCTCTTTCTCCCTCCATCCCAAGTTGTCACATTTCATATTCTTCAACGAAGAGATATTGAAAACTTTTTGAGAAGGTTCTAATCCCACAATGGATACTTTTTTTAAGCTTATAAAAGGAGCATCAAGCACAAGCATACACAAGTTTACATTCTGAGATATTGAAGTGTTGCTAATTTTCCTTTGAAATTTATAAGACTTTAGACTATCATACATAAGTGTTAAAAGTGGCATCCTTTGCTTAGCAAAGTTCTTTGAATATGTTCTTAATGGTTTGTCCTCTTTGTGAGAGTTGATTTGAAATTGGAATGGATTAGTGATCAAATGATTTTTGGTGTTTATCAATCTCAGGGGGAGATTAAGGGTGTGTTAAAAGTGACCTAGACAATACTTGTGTAAGACAAAAGTGGCAGGGTAGAATACTTGCTTTGTAATCAGGCTTCAATTAGTGAAACTCTTCAAGGATTTGAAATAGAATTGGACGCAACTCAAGAGTTTTAGTGAACTAGCATAAATCAAGTGTTTGTACTATCTGTTTAAAGCTTTAACTTGTTTTCTCTTGTGTTCATTTTAACACACATTGGACTCAAAAGTTCTTGGTTAAAATTTGTTTTGAGAAAATTGTTTTAGCATCTTTTGACATCTCTATTTAAAACCTTGTTTTGCATAACTTGGATAAAACTATGATGGCCGATCTTTTGATCAATCTATTTTTCAATTGCTTTGCCTTAAATGTTTTAAAAAAGGTTCCATCTTTGAGAATAAGGTTTAAGTTTTCACTAACACGCTATTGAAACCCATTCTAGTGTGTTTTTGTGCTTCAGACATAATTGGCAAGTGAACCTAGTCTAATTTGTAGAAAATAAGTAGTAAGTATTAAGAGTTATCGTATCCACAGAGACTACATGTAAGTAAAGGGAATCAATAATTTTTTACACTCATTTGTTGCAATGAGTTGTTAATTCGTTGCGGCAAATGTGCAGTGTTTCAGTTTTTAGAAGAAAAAAAATGTTTCTTTGTAGTAAGGGATCAACTCACTATGGTGAAACTAAACTATTTATGGTTTTCAAACACAATTTTTGGAGTGAAAGTAAAATCAAACAAATCAAAATGTTGCTGTGATAAAATCCATAAAATTCTTCATATGACCTAGTTTAACGCAACCAAGATCTAAACAACAATGACATACCCTAATTACTTAGCAATTAATCCTTGAGTTCCAAGTAAAATCCCTAATTCATTAAGTGACTCAAACCTAGAAACTCCAAAGAAGATTAGTGAATCTCTACAAATGCAAGTATTTGATTCATTCTTGGCATCAAAGCCTTGAACAATCTCAATTTAGATCTAGGATTTGACCTTGTTTCCACACAATCCAAATCTCTAAAAGCTAGGCTGATCACTCCTAACATGCATCTAAGCATAAAACTGAAATAGGATCACATTAACTACGAGAGTTGATAAAATAAATAAAGAAAACATACTAGAATTCTACTTGAGTCACTCAACAACTGTGAATTTTAGCCCATTTGGATCATAAAGGATCCAAATAAAACCTCAAAAGACCAATAATGGAGGAAAAAAGAAAGAGTGTGAGAGAGAGAAAAGAGATAAAAAGTTCAAGATTCTATTTCTAAATTTGTCAAATGAACCAAAAGTCTTTAACATGATGTTAAAAGCTCTTTAAATAGAACTGAGATTACATTTAATTTTTGTGCCTTAGAGGATATTCACTGCAGCGAAAGTATAACTCATTACAACAAAACTACACCTATGAATTAAGGACTTTGTGCTTGATTTTCATGCCTTTGGACCTTTATACGAGTTTCTCTTAATTCCAAGGTCTTTAGCTTTGTGGATCCATTGTGGTGAAGTACAACTTTGTTGTGGAGAATCTCTATCAGCTCCAATTGATCAAGCATATTGTTTCACTGTCGCAAAATCCTATCTCGTCGTGGCGAGATCATCTCTACAACTCTTCATTCTTTGATGATAAAAAATCTGCTCTTGTAACCAAAAAAATTACACAAAAATTCTAAAGAAAAGTTAAGACCATTGCTCACAAAATAATGCGTGAAAAGAAATTATCATGATTCCCATTTATTTCGTACTATTGTAGGGATATGAGTGTTCAATTATAGCTTATGCTCGGAGTGCCTCTAGCATGACCTTTTGAATTGACTTTTGATACTTGTATGTCCTTCCTTGCTGATTAGGAGCATTCTGCTATCAACCTTGGAATCAAGGATGAATACATGTGTCTACCTCTATCACTTCTCATACTTAGAGGCAATGAACGATATCCCTTCGAGTTCAATGACGAAGAAGTTAGTGTCGTACTGCTCTATTAGGATTTGTGATAGGACATGTTGGGATGTTGTCTTTCTTTTGATGTATTTCCTTTCTGGTTGTCTTGTCTTGGACTTGATGTACTCACAACTTTATGGTGGTCATCTTAAAGTTATGCTCCTTTGTTGTTGATGTTAAATTAATTCCACCTCTCATCAATAATGTTTATCATGCAAAAAACATTCATAGTTTTTCATAAGCAAAACTAATTGAAGAGTTTTACTGAATTTAAAATCAAAAGCCCTTGATGTATGAATTGGGACAATGTAATAAGGTGTGTTACATGGAGAATGTTTGAGGCATAGGCATATAGTCAAAGTTAGATTCTTCATATTTAGAAGCTGAACCACTAGAAAGAATGTTATTTAGAACCTAGAATGTGATCATGGTTTTTGGGTTAAAGTGTAGATATCAAAAGTTGTGCATAATCAAAATCATGATACCGGGGGTACCATTAGTCAAAGGGTAGATATCAACTAGACTAAGGGATCAACAGAAGTTGCACTCAGAATAGTTTAGTGAAGACCGACATGTCTACGCTATTCAAAAGCACAGAAGACATGTTGCAGATCAATCTTCAGAAGTCTCCATATGACTCATCTCAAGAAATCACGAGGATCTACTAAGACCATAAACAAAGCACACAACAGATACATTGCAAGTTGTCAATAACGGTGGAGAAGAAAAAAGAGATGAACGAAGCAACTCAATAAGAGTACGTAGCACATTTTGTACCCATATGGATGGCACATGAAAGCTGAAGGTTGCCACATGTCTAAAAGTTGACTTTTCAGTTTAGTTTATGAACTTAACCACATACTATCATTTTGGTCATGAACTTAACCACTTACTAACATTTTAGTCTCTAAATTTAATCACTTACTTTCATTTTTATCTTTTGAAGTATTTTAAATTTTTTTAATTAAGTCCCTTGTTTCATGTAAATTATTAGCATAACCATCACCATATCATCTTACTTCCATTCATTATCCCTCATATTTTTCACTTTCCTCTTTCACACTTTGTAGTTCATCTTTACTTTCACCTCCACCATTTGCATGTCAAGTCCATCATTTAATCAATTGAAACATCAACTCTAATAGGAAAATAACACAAAAATACCTAAAAAAAAGTATTTAACTTTTTCTCAATAAACATTGTCTATCTTATTTAAGAAGTTAATTTTATTCAATTTAAAAATTCAAATAGCTTCTATAGCACTCTCAAGTAACAACTACACATTCAAAATCCTTTCATGTCTACATATACCTTGTAGTAGTAGATCATGGAAATAACATCTTTCATTGTTTATATTTTCTGCTTTGCTTGATCCTCTTACTTTGATTGTCGATCTTATGCCTAACGATCACATGGATTATGTGTCATCCGTTACACTTACACCTCCCTTGTTCTTAGAAATTTTCACCCACTACACTTTAAACGTGACCAAAAGAATGGAAAATAACATGTACTTCGCATGCCACCATAGGATCGCTAGTCCATGTTGTAACACCCCTCATGACATTGTCCCAATTCATACATCAAGCGCTTTTGATTCTAATTTTAATAAAACTCTTCAATTAACTTTGCTTATGAAACTATGGAAAAAAATTCATACGATAAACATTGACATCAACAACACAAAAACATAGCATTAATATAACCACCATAAGGTTGTAATACAACTAATTTGAAATAATTACATTGATATGAATATATATATATATATAATATAAAGAAAATACCTCATAAGAAAAATATCATCATACCTTGACCTATTAAAAATATGTTAATTTTTTATAAGATGTTATTTTTTATTTTAATACTTATAAATCATACTTATTAATCTCGGATAGCAGCGCGTAACGGCCACCCCTAAAAAATGTTATAGCACTATAGTGGGTAGCGCTACACCACTAAAATGAAGTACATAAGTGAATATTATTCTGAAATCTGAATTCTGAATTATATAAATATCAAACATAGAGGACTAAAATATCAAACATAATATACCAAAAAAAAAATGACATAAATATCAAACATAAAGGACTAAAACAAACTGAGAGGAGAGTATCTTAGAGTTTTTGTCTTTTTGAAAGAGTGAAAGTATGGTCTGTTCTTGTTTAAGCTAGTATGTGTGTTTATCAAATATTATAAAAGAGGGTTTCTGTCTTTAAAAAAAGGAGAGTTTTTATATTAGACTTATAACTTATTTACTAGCAGGCAGTAGCAGAACTAATATAATTACGACACCAATATAATTACGGGAGGAGAAACGACGCTGGGACCTGGGAGAATTTTTATAAATACTAAATTACTAATTAGTAATTACCAGCCAATATTAACTTTACATTTTAATAGCGGCACCAATAAAAAAAGGCACGACACGAGTGCAGTAGTGCACGATGCTTTTGTTTGACCATTTACGAGCTTGACCAATAGAGGAACGGCACCTCAGCGACCTCGATTTCGCTTCGTCTTCTTCCTGCACGGGCCTCGTTCCGTTTCGTCTTCCTCAGTTTCCTCAACACGCCGCTCTGCATCTGCTTTTTCCACCACACCCACCCGCGATAGCGGCCGCTATCGCCGCTTTCTCATTTTCCCTGTTGCGGTGGGTCTTTTGCGGTCGGCCGCCGCACCACACCGCTATTCCACTATTGGGCGCAATAGCGCCGCTATTGATAACATAATTATAAATAAGCCATATTTTGATTTTCCTCCTTACAAATATGTCACTTTTTATTTTAATTCTTAATTATTTTATCATGATGATGTGATATATATAATGATGTCATCACCATTACACTTTATGGAATAGAATAATCCGGACAATTTAAAAAAAAAAAAAATAGGGACCAAAGTAAAAATAAATAATAAGGACTTAAACCAAAAATTTCTCTAGGAGTAAAAAATTATTTAAACAAGAATAAAATAAAAACAGCAATATTCAATTTTTAAAAGTGGCAAAAATTCGTGGTGTGAATTCTCAAACTAGTTTGGACGCATATGGACTATATAGGACCATTTGTTCCTCCAATTATCTGTGGCATGTGGTTACGATTCACTCTCTTCAGATTCCATACCCATGGCCACTTCCAACCTCTCCCACCAAATTTCGCGGCCATTCCCCACGGCATGCGTCAGCTCCCGGTCACCAAGCACCGTCGTTAACCTCCGGCGGCATCTCCCACCTCCTCCCAAGCCCAGAAAACTGACCCTCAAAACCAACAACGCCTTCAAGTGGGCCATTCAACTGAGCCTCGTGGAGCAAAGCCCACCAAAATCAACTTTCGACATGCAGCAACTCGTGGGTTTTCTCTACGACGATCTCACACACCTCTTCGACGATCAGGGTATCGATCAAACGGCCTACGACGAACGCGTCTTCTTTCGAGACCCAATCACCAAACACGACTCTTTGAGTGGCTACCTCTTCAACATTGCACTTCTCAAAAATCTCTTCAGGCCCCAGTTTCAGTTGCATTGGGTCAAACCGGTCCGTTTCAAATATAACTACATCTCTATATGTATTATTTGGATTAAAATATGTTCCCGTACTTCTACTTTAGTTGAAATTTGATTTTAGACGCCGAAATTCAATTTTGATCAATTTGGTTATTGAACCCTACAAAAAGTAATGGTTTCGTTCATCTTTAATCAGGGATGGAAACCACTGTTTTTTTTAAGTTCGGGACCAAATTAATCAAAGTTAGAGTAATGATATTGTTATGGTGTTGATTATTCTGACAGAGAGTGAGAGAGAGTTGTTCTTAAGAACTGAATCAGAGTCCCCTTATTTGTGTGTAGTTACAATATTTATTTATTTGTGGCCTTTTGCAGGAAAGTTAGTTATGCCACATGTCATCTATTATTTGTGTTTCATAGCTATGTCGGTGACTTCATATGTGCCGGTTTTTTTACATACGTCAGCTTACTTTTATATGTATTTGGCCTAATATATCTAACGTGAGGTAATCCCCATAACAGTAGCCCCCAAATCAGTATTGCATCGTAGAAGTAATGTCAACTTTAGAGTATAGAAGTGAATTTCTTCCCCAAGTCAGTGTTGCTTCCCATGTATTGTGATACTTATTTGTAAAATAACCTAAGCCAACTAAAGCAATAAGGTACAAACATTATTAAGCAACAAATTCCTTAGCAAATTACTTATTTGAAATCCCTGCTCTTATGTAATAATATGTACGAGACCTAATTTAGTATCTACTTTCACAAATTGTGTACCATATTCCTTATCAACAAGGAGGTCATCATTGTCAAAGCATATCAGAGTGAACAACCCTTGATGGATGATACCTTCATCAAACACAGTTGTATGCACCAATGTCCATGATGCAGTGTCTGGATATTGAACCGTTGACCAGATTTCTAATTCCTGTTCGAATGCCCACTGATCAAGTACATTAAAAACTGTAAGCATACCTTGATTTGGCATCAAAGGTGTTGAAGCTTATGAGCATTCGTCAGGAGGTCATGCAAGGTGAAAACAGAAGGTCAAGATTGATGGTCTTAGGAGGTATGCTTACAATTTTTAATGTGCTTGATCAGTGGTCATTCGAACAGGAATTAGAAATCTGATCAATGGTTCAATATCTAGACACTGCATCATGGACATTGACGCATACAATTGTGTTTCATGAAGGTATCATCCATCATGGGTTGTTCAATCCATTATGCTTAGACAATGATGGCCTCCTTGCTGCTGAGGATTATGGTACACAATTTGTGAAAGTAGATACTAAATTGGGTCTCGTACATAAGAGCAGGGATTTCAAAATTAGATGTTACCTCGAGGCACCCTTTGTTTACAGAGTCTGTGTTTCCCATTTAAGTTCGTACCTTACTGCTATAGTTAGTTTAGGTTATTTTACAAATAAGTGTCACAGTACATGGGATGTAATCTGTTATGGGAAAAACATTCGCTTCTACACTCTTAAGTCAGCATTACTTCTACGAAGCAATACAGACTTGGGGGCTACTGTTATGGGCATTCTCAGTTAGATATATTAGGCCAGACAGATGTAAAGGTATGCCGACGTATGTAAAGAAACCGGTGCATATGAAGTCACTGACATGCAACGCAAATAATATATGACGTGGCATAATTAACTTTCCTGCCAAAGGCCTCTATCGGTCTATAAAACTGTAACTATACATGAAATAGGGGGACTCTGATTCTTTTTTAACAACAAATCTCTCTCTCTCTCTCTCAATTATGCTCTCCATGTTCTAGTGATCAACACCATACCAAATACTAATACCAATTTTTATTGAGAAAGTATAGGATTAAAAATATATTTTACCATGTTATTTGTTCAATTGGACTAATGGAATTGTTATAGACAGGACCGTATGAGATAACTACAAGGTGGACCATGGTTATGAAATTCATGCTACTTCCGTGGAAACCGGAATTGATCTTTACAGGAACTTCCATTATGGGCATTAACCCAGAAAATGGCAAGTTCTGTAGCCATGTGGTAGGTTCCAACTATCTAGTAGTGGTGCTATGCTATCAAATGATGAGTTTTTAAAGGACAATATTTACATGTTTGGTGCATTTGATACTATTTTTCACATTGGTAGGTGCTTTATAAAGGTTTAAATGAAACTCTAATTTTACTTGGAAAACAACACTTAACAGTGCTTAAACTGCATCTTATTTTTGTAAATGGAGAGATATTACTACTTTCATATTGGCATTGAACTTCTTATTTTTTTAAATTTTCCAGGACTTTTGGGATTCAATAGAGAAAAATGAGTATTTTTCTTTTGAAGGTTTGTTGGATGTAATCAAACAGGTAGCCCTTCTGTTTCACAATATTTGGATGTATGCCTTGGATGTTCTTTATCTCAAAGTCTCCTGAAAGTTATTCTAACTAGGAAGCCTTGGCACTTTGCAGTTGAGGATTTATAAGACACCAGAATTGGAATCACCCAAATATCAAATATTGAAAAGGACGGCAAATTATGAGGTCAATCTTGATATTCATCAACATAGTTGTTCTTGCATTCATACTGATAGTTTAATGTATTTTCTGTCATTTCTGATGTAGTAGTCTGTTCCATAATAAAACAATGGGCCATCTTGTTTAAAGGACCACATTCATAGAGTTTCTAGTCGAAGAGAGAGAGAGAGAGAAATGAAGAATTGAAATATTATTCATTAACCCATGTGACTCAGATTTAAAAAGAGTATATATACACAATTCTGTTAGAGTCTAACAGAATTGTCTAACTAACTTCCAACAACTAACAACTAATTAACTTCTCCTAGAAGCTAGATGAGTCTGCAGTTGATTAACTGCTGCTCCTTATAATACTCTAACACCCCCCTCAAACTCAATGGGGTTGAGTCTTTGGAGGAGGCTCAAGGACAGAGTTTGGATCTCAAGAAAATAAATCTGGTTGGAGATAGAGCTTTTGTCAAGGCATCTGCTCATTTATCAATGGCAGGAATGTGGTAGACTTGCAGTTTTTTAGCTAGAACTTTCTCCCGAACAAAGAAAATATCAATCTCGAAGTGCTTTGTACTGGAGTAAAGAACAGGATTATGAGTGATGGCAATTGGCAACAACACTTTGATTGTGACAGAAGATTGCTGGAGTAGTGAAAGGAACGGAGAGTTCAGTCAGTAAAGTTTGAATCCTATTAGAGTAATGTACAAAGAGTTGCAGTATTCAACTGCATTCCAATTAAAGGGAGTTAGTTAGGAGTTAGTTAGTTGTTATAACTGACTTTTTTGGTCTATAAATACCATACTGTACTACACTGTTAAGTGTCTTAATATCATTTTTCATTCTCTCTAATTGATTCTATAGAACAGTTATAAGACCTGCAATGTTATATGGAGCTGAATGTTGGCCAGCACATAGGCAACATGAGCATAAAATAGGGGTAGTAGAAATGAGAATGTTAAGGTGAACGTGTGGTTATACGAAGATGGATAAGATAAGAAATGAAGATATTCAATGAAAGGTAGCAGTAGTACAGATAAGTGAAAAGATGAGGGAGTATAGATTGAGGTGGTTTGGGCACGTAATGAGACTGTTCCTGGATGCTCCCATAAGAACAAGAGTTTGTTACCAAGAGCTCGATACAAAGAGAGGTAGAGGTGGATCGAAACTTACCTGAGGAAAGGTGATTAAACAAGACTTAATGGAGTGAGATATAGATTGGCGGACGGTGTGTCTTACGACGGAGTGGAGAAAAGCTATAAGCTTGGTGGAGGGTTAGACCGGTTATTATCTCTATGTTCCAAACAACCCCTTTTTAGCTCTTTTCCTCTTCATTTCCCCCCTCCTTCTTTCACCCTTCTTTTCTTTTCTCTTATTTCCCCTTTTGCTTCCCCTCCCCCCTTTTTTTTTCTTTCAACTTCTCCATATCTATCGTTGGGTTCATCTACCACTGACCCCAATTAACTTGGGTTAAAGGTGCTGTTGATGTTGATGATACTGTTAGAATTCTAATAAATTCACCCTACTTCAGCTGTAGCTTGAGATAGGCCTCGATACTCAGCTTCAGTACTTGACCTTGCAACAATCTGTTGTTTCTTAGACCACCAAGATATAAGGTTAGGACCAAAATAAATAGCAGCTCCTGAAATAGATCTGCGATCATCAGGGTCAGAAGCCCAATCTGCATCACATAGGGCCTTAATAGGAAGGGTAATTCCTGGAGTAGCAGCTTTGAGAAGTAAGCCATGATGTAAAGAGCCTTTTAGATACCTGAGAATTCTTTTCACTACTGTCCAGTGAGTTTCAAGAGGATTGGCCATGCATTGACAGACTTTGTTTCAGCAAAACTTAGCTCAGGTCTGGTTATGGTGTAGTATTGGAGAGCTCCAACTACTGATCTATATAGAGTAGGATCTGAGAAGAGATCTGCTCCTGTTTTAGTAAGCTTGCATCCAAAAATTATTGGGGAAGCAATAGGTTGAGCCTCAGCCATTTTGGTTTTCTGTAGAAGGTCTCTTATGTATTTACTTTGAATTAGAAGAATAGAGCCATCAGTTAGAGTCTTGACTTCAATTCCCAAAAAATGGTCCAGCTTCCCAAGTTGTTTAAGGAAAAAATTAGAATGAAGTTTGACAGTAAATTGCTGGACAAAGTTGACAGAACTGCCAGTGATTATAATATCATCAACATACACCAAAAGATAAATGATATGAGAGGTATCTTTGAAAACAAAGAGAGATGGGTCACGCTTGCAGCAAAATCAAGATGCAAGAGAGTAGATTTTAGTCTGTCAAACCACTGTCTTGGTGTTTGCTTAAGCCTATATAGAGCCTTATTCAGTTTATAAATGATAGGGGTGTAAAGTGGGTTGAAACTTATCATGGGGGTTTAGATAATACTAGTAGTAGTTAAAACAGTTAGTGTAACTAACATTTAGTTAGTTATAGCTAACAGAGGGTGGGAATATATAAAATGAAGGAAGGAAGTAAGATTGGGCTCTCTTGGAGAGTAGGAGGTAGTGATCCTCGAAATCACAAAGCTTGTAATACACATTACTCATTACTGAATAAAGATCAATTCCCGTTAGCTATTTCTGAACCAATTCTTATCAATAAACTAGAGAGGTATTGGGGTTTTCAAAACCAGGAGGTTATTGCATATAAATGGTTTCCTCCAGAAAACCATTTAAGAAGGCATTGTTGACATCAAGTTGAAAGAGTTCCCACTTATTGGTTAGGGCCAAGGTTAGAATCAACCTTACTGTAACAGGTTTGATGACAGGGGAAAAGGTTTCATTGAAATCAGAACCAGCCACTTGATGAAATCCTTTTGCTATTAGTCTAGCTTTGTATCTATTGACAGTCCCATCTGCATTTTCTTTTACTCTGAACACCCACTGCTTTCCTATTGGATGGAAGAGATACCAAATCCCAGGTCTTGTTGTTCGTCAGTGCCTCATATTCTTGTTTCATTGCAGTAAACCATTTTGAATCAGCTAAAGCTTGCTTTACAGACTTGGGTTCACAGTGAGCAAGTAACAGTGTTGGATTAAGCCTAGGTAAATGAATTTCAGACTTTGATCTGATCTGCATAGGATGAGAATTAACTGCAGGAACATTTTCCAATGCTGTACTGTGGGAAATTTCAGAAGGAGACAAATCTTATGACTGAAGAGATTTAGCTAGCACAAAAATAGATCCAGCTTCAAAGATAGGACTAGCAGCCACAGGCTCAATAGTAGAACTAGAATCAGCATTGATAGGAGAACTAGAGTTGGAATTTGAATCAGCTGTGGGATCAACAGAAGTAGGACTAGCAACAGAATTGCTTGAGGGGGATGGATAAGAAGGGGGTTGAGGAACAATAGGTATGGAGGGAATTAAAGAAGTGGGGTTAATAGTGTTGGGTATGGCTCATACTTTTCAAGGCCTAGTACTGTTGTGGGCCTAGGGTTTATTATTTGTAGTTTGGGCTTGGGTCCATGAATGACTACGGTGCTTAGGATTTCTAAGCCTATATAGTTCCTTATAATCTGAGTGCATTGTAACGAGTGTGAGGAGAATATAGAGAATAGTTGGACGTAGCCCATATTGGGTGAACTAGGGTAAACATTGTGTGTTATTTTTCTTCCCTTTCTCTCTTTCTGTTTCCTCGATTGATGTGTGATTGCTCGGTACCAAAAATAGGGGGTGACTCAGGCTTAGAAGAAGATAAAAGCAAATCTGAATAAGGAAATTTGACTTCATTGAAAACAACATCCTTGGAGATGAGAAGTTTGCCGGTAGGATAATGGCACTTGCAGCCCTTAAGAGAGGTGGAATACCCAAGAGCCTAAATTCAAGTTTGTGACGATTGTAAGGTCTAAGGATGGGAAAACAAGAGCAACCAAAGGCTCTAAGGAAGTTATAATCTGGGTTTTTGTTGAATAAAACAGTATAGGAACATTAAAGTTCAGAGAGGTGGTAGGTAATCTTTAATCAAATATACTGCTGTAGTGAAAGCAAAATCCCAGAACTTGAGAGGTAGGGAGGCTTGTTTAAGGTGAGTCCTAATTCCACAATATATCTGTGTTTCCTCTCCACTACACCATTTTGATGATGAGTGAGGACAGTTCAATCTATGAGTGATACCCTGGCTTGCTAAAAAATTGGTTAGAGGTCTGAACTTCCCTCCCCATTCTGTTTGAACACTTTTAATTTTGGAATTAAACTGAAGTTCAGCCATTAACTTGAACTGTTGGAAAACAGTGAAGGTTTCTGATTTATTTTTTTAAGCAGATAAATCCATGTGAACCTAGAATAGGCATCAACAAAGGTTATGTAATAGTAAAAACCATTTTTGGAAGGAATATGTGCAGGACCCCATAGATCACTATATATTAATTCCAAAGGTTGATTATAAACTGTTTCAGATAAGGAGGCAGGTAACCTTTGAGATTTACCTACACAGCAAGCTGTACGAAATTCTAAGACAGTTTTCTTAGAGATTGGTATCTTACAATGATTAAGAACAAGTCTCAAAACATTAGAACTAGGGTGACCCAATCTAAGGTGCCAAAGAGTTTGAGAACCTGTGCTAGTACATGCACTTGCAACAGAAGTAGTTTTTACATCAGAATTAGGATTATTTACATAAGGACAGACAGACATTGGTTACAGAATTTGAAACAAAACAAGAAGCTGAACTGGCAGCAATTGAGCCTTGGAGATGAAGGTTTGGGAAGACATATAAACCATCAGGTCCAAGTGAGCCTTGAAGCAAGATCTTATTGGCTCCCTGTGATTTCATAAGACAATGATTAGGATGAAATTCAAAATATGCACCATTATCTAGAGCAAATTTACTGAGTTTCTATATATTTTGTGATTCCCCTGTCACATGAAATGAGGCACCTGAATCTGGTATCCAAGTTGTAGAGGTACCACTCTGAAAGGTAGAATTAGAGTTTGCAATCATTGCACTTGGAGGCTGTTGATTCTGATTGTTTTTCATTGACCTGTTCTGATTGGTACCTTGACTCCATGAATTTGATGATCTGAACCCATTGTTCTAGCATAGTTATCAATAGCGGCCGGAGCGGCCGCGATAGCGGCGGAGTGGCGCGGAGCGGCCATGCACCGCTACGAAGGGTAGTGTAGCGGTGCGGTTCAACATAGCGGCTGTGGCGCCCGCGATTACTTCTCGTGCGACCTACCTGTTTCCAGCGCGCAAACCTCCGACGCGACCTTCGCTCCCTTCGGCGCAAACCTTCGATCCCTGCTCCAGCGCGACCGTCGCTCCCTCCAGCGCAAACCTCCGACGTCTGTCTTCTTCTCTCGCGGCCATTTCTTCTTCTCCTCTCGCGGTCATTTCTTCTTCTCTCGCGGCCATCGAGGTCTTCTTTCTTCTTTAATTCTGTTTCTTCTTTTTCTTTTTTCGTTTTCTGTTTGTTTCTTTTTTTATTTCGTTTTCTGTTTGTTTCTTTTTTTTTTTTTGTCTTTTTATTAATCTTATGTGTGTGGATGTATAAGTGTAAAATTTGTTTTCATTTCTAATTTGAAATGTTTAATTTTTTTGGCACATTTCGTCCTAAATTAATTGATTTAGAATTTTTTTCTTGAGAGACCTTTTTTTTCTTTTTTTGAAGGGTGATTTAGGCTTTCAGATATTCTATATTGAAATTAACATGATTTGAGTGCATTAATTCCTAATCTAATCCAAAATTCATTCCATCGTTACATTTATCATCCCTAATTAAGTCTTAGCTGTCCCATGACAGCCTCAAATCGAGATGATTAAAATTAACTTGTATACTCAACTCTAAATATGTATAAATGAATGATAATGAAACATGTTTTTATATATATGTCATACAGCGTAACAACTTTAAAAATTTGCATGAATTTTAGTTATATTTCTCTTTTCAGCTTATATATTTATATTATAAATTTTTTAATATATATATAAAAACATTAGAATAACGGTCATCCCGCTACCGCTATCCCGCTATCCCAGTTTTGAGGGCGGCCGCTCCGCTCCACTATACGGGATTGATAACTATGGTCCATAGTTATTTTGACCAGATCTTTAGTTATTTTTAGCAGAACTATTTCCTTGACTAGAAAACTGATTTTGACTAAAGTTCTTAGTCTGAGGATTTCCTTGATTTGAAGGATCATGTAGAGTGAGTGAAGGATTTGGTTGATAGCCCTGATCAAACCTATAGTGACAGACGGATGCTGTATGACCATAATAATTCCAAAGCTTCCTTCACGGCGGATGCCGCAGTTAAAATTTCCACAGCCAAACAAATTATACTGTTGTGAAGACTTGTTTGACGCTGCATGAGAATCAGAACCAAACGACGAAGAAGAGTTAGGGTCCACCTGAGTGAGATTAATCAAAGGCAATTCAGAAGTATGTTTTCGAAACTTCAGCAATCAAACTTCGTGAGCTAACAACAGTGCTTCAACTTCTTCAATAGGAAATGGTTGAAATTTACTTTCTATAACTGAGATTGCTGAATGATAATCTTGCAGAAGTCCTTCAAGTATGGCATCAATGTGCTCCTGAAGAGAAATTGGACTTACGACAGAGGCAACTGCATCAGAAATTGCTTTGATCCTCAGAAGAAAATCACGCATGGACTTATGTTCAAGGATCATTGCACGCAATTCAGTTCTAAGCTGTCTTGCTCTGGCTCACGTCTGTTTATGAAAATAATCATGGATCCGTTCCCAAACCTCGTAGGAATGGAAAAATTCAATGATCCGAAATAAAATCGATGTGGACAAAGTCAACTGCAACCAGGCAAGAAGAACCTGGCCTTGCTATTCCCACGCCTCGTATGCCGGATTCTCGATTCCTGCATCACAATCCACTTCAGTAAGGAATTGCAAGGGAATTTTGCGGATTCGTGACGAACCTTTGAAGTTTGTGCGACTTGATGATAGGCTCAATTTGCTGTCGCCATAGCAAGAAATTCGAATCATCAAGCTTTTGTGAGATCGAATCCGGAAAAGCGGAAGCAGAAGAAGAAGCAATAGAGTTTGTCGCCATTGATGATCGACTAAGCTTTGGATACCATCATAGAGTTTCTAGTCTAAGAATAGAGAGAGGGAGAGAGAGAGAAAGGAGAAATGAAGAAGTGAAATATTATTCATTAACCCATGTGACTCTGATTTACAAAAAGAGTATATATAGACAATTCTGTTAGAGAGTCTAACAGAATTGTCTAAATAACAACTAACTACTACTAGAAGCTAGATGAGTCTGCAGTTGAATAACTGCAGCTCCTTATAATACTCTAATACGCATTAATGCTGCTTAAATCAAAACGTCAAAAAATCACCATTTGTGATCTACGACAACACCACACCACACTACTGCATATAATGCACAAAGAGATGATTCTTCATTTCATCAACCACCACAAAAATTTCAAGTGGCAAAACATAAAGATTAGTATATGTCTGAGTACTAGATTGAATTTTCACAATTGTTATCTATCTGATGCATTTTTTTCCCATTTTGAATGATAAAACAGGTTAGACAGTATGATCCATTCATAGTAGTAGAAACAAATGGAGACAAGCTATCTGGGTCTACTGGTTTCAATGAAGTTGCTGGGTAAGATATAACAAATCAAATGAAGCTTCCATTTGTTCTTAATGCATAATGTTAATTATCCCCTTACACAGATATATATTTGGAAAGAATTCCACAACGGAGAAGATATCAATGACTACTCCTGTATTCACTCAAGCCAATGATGCTGACCTGTCCAAAGTGTCAATCCAAATAGTTCTTCCATTAGACAAAGAAACAGAAAAGTATGTTTACTGAGTTTTGCTTGTTTTGAAATTTGAAGAAATTTTGTGCTAAGAGATGCATGCCTTAGCTTTATAAAGAAATGCAGTTTTGTAGAAAATAATAAACATAAAAAAGGTGTAATATCTTTAGTTGAATTTAAAGGTTTGTGCTTACTATTTTTAATGTTGACCAGTTTACCAAATCCTAATCAAGAAACAGTTCGCTTGAGAAAGGTTGAAGGAGGCATTGCTGCAGTAATGAAGTTTAGTGGAAAGCCCACGGAGGATATTGTTCGTGAAAAGGAGAAAACCCTGCGTGCCAATATTATTAAAGATGGTCTTAAACCTCAGCCTGGTTGTTTGCTTGCACGGTACAATGATCCAGGTCGAACATGGACCTTTATAATGGTATGCTACAAAACCTGCTTGAGTGTGTCAGTTGATTTCTAATATGTGCAGTGCTTGCTCTACTGTAACTAATAGATCTGATGTATGCTTTGGATGAATTATTTAGTTATAGAGATTAGGTTCGAGAATAATAACATAGAAGAAAAGAGAATAAACCCTATTTTTGGGAGTGACCTTGTGTTCTTGATGTGTTCTCAATATTTTCCCCAGCATCAAGCCAAGAACTTGAAGTATGTCCAATCACATTCATAAAAAAAAAAAAAAAAAAAAAAAAAAAAAAAAAAAAAAAAAAAAAAAACTATGTACCCCATTGTCCAGAGGTTCCTCGCTATGCGAAGGTAAGGGAGAGAGATATTGTACATTGTCTTACTCTTGCATATACAAAGAGACTGTTTTCGGATTCGAATCCATGACCAACAATCACGTTTATATCCTACCAAAAATGGATAGTATAATCTATCTCAGTGGAGCATATTCATTCCTTGATGAAATCAGACTCAGCAGTACAAGAAAACAAATTGAAGGTTGTTGTTTCTTGGGGGGCATAACCATAATTAAGCTTTGCTATGCACATCATAGTGGAATTGAGTTTCCATTATGGTTGATTTTTTCTGCTATATGCATGATTTGTAATTTTTATCGGTGACTGGTACTATTCCCATCTATTTTCTTAGTTTAATCAATCCAATGAGTTTCATTTTCTCAAAGTATTAACTTTTCCCTTCTGGAGATATTGATTTCAACTTTTTCTTTTCTTATTGCTTGTATACTGTACCTGCATTTAAGCCTTCTACTGTAATGCAACTGAAAGAACATGTGCAGCAATTAATGTATCATGTAAGGTAGGGTGCATAGACGCACTTTTACATTTAGTCCTCAACTTCTTACATTGTAGTAGCTTGGCTGTGTTAACTCCACCCATGTGTGAAGGGAGCAAGGTTGTAGTACACCGGTGTTAGAAACCTTTCCTTGCCCCTTCATGGAGAAGGAGGTGAAGTTGGTAAGTGATTAAACTTTATACCAAGGACTAAAATAAAATGTGAATAAGTTTTGAGGACTAAAATGTAAATGTTTATCATTGCACTTTAACCTACATGATGCATAGTTGAATTACTCCATGTCCATCAATGATCAAATTTCTCCTTTTTAAAGTTGTTACTTAATTTGATATTCGTCTGCTTAACTAGTGACAATTGCTTCATTTGTTTTGTGGTTCATGACATGAAAGAGGAATGAAATGCTCATATGGCTCGATGACTTTTCGTTGGATTAGCATCAATGCAGTAACCGTACCTAGCTGCGTTTTATCATCACTGCACATAGCAAATTTTCTATCATATCTTTTGGCTGAGTATATGAAAGATATGATTAGAAATTCTCTTATCAAGGAGGGATGTTTGGAACCAAAAATGACAAATATACTACACATTGAAAGTGGAAAGTTATATAGGGGATGATTAAGGTACATGTTTATTACCTGCTATTCATCAAGTTGTAAACGAACAGTAAGTGTACAGTAAGCAGTTTTATATTTATTCTTTATACACATGCTATTTATGTATGGCATAATTTAACAAAAGAAAAGGTGCTGTGTTATGATTACTTTTAAATTCGAATCATCTTACCTATTCAAGATACTTTCAGCGTCAGTCCAAGCTAAAAGTAATTGAAGTCCTTGTTTTAGGTCCTAAAAAAATTTAGGCCTACAAAAAAATATTAATAATTATTAGACTTATTTTTTTATAATACTCATAAAAATAATAAAGAAGAAATATAGTTTTAGTTTTCGATAAGACTCATAATTTTATTGTTTAGTATTTACTTAAAATTAATTACTCATTAATTCTCATTAATTAGTTTATCTCTTAATTGGTTATATCAAAGGTTTTTTAATCTAAATATAGTAATTTTTATTAAAATTAATCTAAAATTTTGTTTTGTTTTTTATTTGTGACTTGACTTTGTTGCTCCTGTTTTGATTTACATGTAAGGTATTATACATATTATTTTAATAATTCTTTTATTCATTTGACTAAATCATTTGAATCTTTATGCTCTTTTTCACTTTTTGAAATACGATTGTAATTTTTATAATTTTTTATAATTCAGTTATGGTATTATTTTTGTATAATTTCTTGAAATTTTAAACTATTTTTGTTTTACATGTATTAGTTTAGGAATTCAGATAACATTGTGGTGAAGTATCTCAACTCAAAGAAGTATATAAAGCAATTCATTTGCAAGTTGGCAATCAGGTTTTATTGTTCTAACATTTTTTTCATAATCTTGATTTATAATTTCTATTTATTTTTTATACATTAGTTGTTTTATTTCAAAATGTCAACTTGAAAATTTGAATATGGTTATTCAAAATTTAAAAAACAAAAAAGAATTAATGTTTTAATTGAATCACAAAAAGGAGCTCAATATAGATTTATGAAAACAGATAAAAATAAATTTGAAAATATAGGTAACTGTTTGTTGAATGAACAAGTTAATAATGTAGAAATTGATGAAAATGAAATAGAGAAGAATTATTAGTTAATGAACAAGTTAACAATATAGTAATTGATTAAAATAAAGATAGCGAAGAAGTATTATTAGTTAATGAACAAGATTATATTGATTCGCAAACTCAAAATGAAAAAGAAGAAGAAATTAATAAATTAAAAAAGAAACAACTATTAAAAATATATATGATTCAAGTTAATGGACAAATATTAGTACAAGTTTGAGAGATTTATTAGTAGAAAAAGGTCCTGTTAAAATTACTAGAGTAAATTACATTCACATCTCCTATGTTTTCTCAAATTGCACCCGATACCCTTTCATTTTATACATTAATTTGAACCCTTTTTGTTAACGTCAATTGAAATATCTGAGCAACAAAATTGTCCGTTAGAGTAAATGTACTCGCACCCCTTGTGTTTTTCTCAAATTGCATCTAATACCCCTCCCTTTTAATACATTACTTTTACTTGACGACGCCAGTGTCCATGGAACCAGACGCAGCGATGATGGTGGCCGAAGTTACGGCGGGGAACAAAGAGGTGGTGGAGGTGGATATGGAGGTGGTGGCGGCGGCTACGGTGGTGGTGTTTGCGTTGGCGGGAGTGGGTAAACTAGGACGCTGTGTTGGTGGGCGAGGACGACGATGAGGAGGAAGAGATGATGTTGTAGTGGGAGAGGGAGAAGGAGAAGGAGTGGTGGTGGTAAGTAAAGAGGGGTTGTTGAAGAAGAGGAGGGTTTGTAAAACTCAAGTTTGATTTTGAGGAAGAAGATAAATGTATTTTAGACATTAAAAGTCATGTGACTAACATGTTCCTACTTTTTGTTAAATTATTAAATAATGTTTAAGAGGGAGGGAGTTTGGGTGTAATGTGAGCTAAACAAGATTGAAATGAAAGAATTTACAAAGAAAGTAATAAATTTTTTTAAGTATAATTGAAATGATTGTAGAATTTGACCTTATAATGCAAGAATATATTCGTCGAATTAAAGATAATAAAATTCATAACCACCTTGGACATAGGATACAAGATGAATTGATAAATTTGTTAGCAAACAAATATTATGAAAATATTAAGAATGCAAAATATTTTTTAATCATACTTGATTGTAGTCCTGATGCAAGTCATCAAGAACAAATGTCTTTTGTATTACATTGTGTAAATATTTTTTCAACTCAAATACAAGTTTTTGAACATTTTTTAGAATTTTTAAAAGTAGATGATACAACCTTTTTTATGCTATTATGAATGAAATAAATAATGTTGGACTTGATATTAGCAATTTAAGAGGATAAGATTACGATAATAAATCAAATATGAAAGGAGAACATCAAGGTGTGCAAAAAAGAATTTTAGACATTAATCATCAATCGTCTTACTCCATGTGGTTCTCATAGTCTAAATTTGGTACTTTATGATAACTAACTCTTGTCCTAAAGCTACATCTTTTTTTGGAGTACTACAACACATTTATATTCTATTTTCTTCTTTAACAAAAAGATGAAAATTTTTACAAGATCATATTCTTAGTCTAACTCTCAAATCTTTGTCACAAACACGATGAAAAAGTCGTATTGAAAGTATAAAAGCTTTAAGATTTCAAACTCCACAAATAAGAGATATTTTATTAAAATTAGGTGAAATTAATGATAATCTTAAAATAAAAAAAAAGTGAAGTTGATTGTTTAGCAACTTATGAGCTTGAAAATTATAAGTTTTTGTTAAGTATGACTATTTGGTATGACTTATTATTTCCTGTAAATTTCATTAGTAAAAAGTTACAATCAAAAGATATGAGTATGGATGTTGCTATAGAATTGAAATGTCTTATTTCTTTTTTTGAAAAATATAGAGAAGATGGATTTGAAAATGCTATAATTTATGCCAAAGAAATTGCTACTAAAATGGATATAAAACCTAAGTTTTGTGAAAAACGTGTTATTCATAGAAAAAAATAATTTGATGAGAATATTGATAATGAAGTTGTAAAATCGCCTACAAAATCATTTAAAATTGATTACTTCTTGTATATAATAGATCATGCAATTACCATATTAAGAAATAGATTTGAACAATTTAAAATATATGAAGATATTTTTGGTTTCTATTTAGTATTAAGAAATTGAAGTTTTTGGATAGTAATAATTTAAAAGAATATTGTCTTAACCTTGAATGTTCATTAAAACATAATAATCATCTGGACATTGATGGATTGAATTTATTTACAGAACTAAAAATTATAAGAGAAATTATACAAGTAGAAAATGATATATCGATTGATATACTTAATTATATAAAAAGAATTTATTCTTTTCTAAATACTTATAGAATAATATTAACAATTTGGGTAAGTGTTGTTTCGGAGGAAAGAAATTTTTTATAATTAAAATTAATTAAATCTTATTTAAGATCAACAATGTCTCAAGAAAGATTAAATAAATTAGCTTTAATATCGATTGAAAAAATTATTAAAGGAAATCGATTATAATAAATTAATAAATAAATTTACATCTTTAAAAGCTACAAAAATAAATTTTCAATAAAAATATAATATTTAATAAAATATTAATACTAAACAAGTGAAAAAAGCCCTTTCTTTCTATCTAGTAAAGCAACAAGCATGAGATTGAACTTTCGAAAGAAAGCCGCGCACATCTATTCTCTTTTGCTCGCTAGCTGCAATAAAAAAACAAAGCAACTAGAAAGCCTCGAATTCGAAAGGCGTCGACCCCCTTCTTATTGACAGCACAGTTACATGCTTTTTTATTAAAAAAATTATTAAACTAAAAAAGACCTCATTTAAAATTTGTTTAAGACCTCTAACACCGTAGACCATAGGAGGTGCAATGGGTCGTGTCAAGATAAAAATGAGTAGTGTCAATCTCACAAAGAATTGAGTAAATTATAAACGAATAACAAATTAGATTATTTGAGTAATCCATGAATGAGTACTGAGCAATGAAAATAAAAGAAACAATCACAGCAACTAGAGAATACGATATTCTAATTTCTAAAGGCAATTTTGGTGGAAATCTTCTTCCTCTTCATCCGAAGTAACAGTTCAATTTAATATATCTAATATTTGCATTTGTAGTTTAAATCAATGAATATAGATAGTTAAATTAATTTTTTTATTATGGTACTTTATATTTTTAAAATATATTATTTTAGTCATTTCTTTAATTCTTTCTTAGAAACATTAGTATTTTAATTTTAAAATTTTAAAATGGTTTAAGTCTCGCTTTTGATCTATTATATTTTACATTGTTTTGGTATATTATGTTTTAAAAATATAAGTCTAATTTTTGATTTTGTATATTTTTGAAAATATATAGTTTTGGTTTTTTTTCCAACTTTTTTGTTAGAAAAGTTAGTGTCCCTAAGTATTCTAAATTTCAAAATAGTTGTTAATATAGCAGTGGATAAAAACTGTCACTATCTTTTTTTATTTAAAAAATTAAAAATCACTAAGTAATGAAGAAAAGATGGATATGAAATCACGAACAACAACAATATTCACTCTTGTATTATTCTTATTATTATTCTCTTCATTCAATTTAATCATTTAATAACGATAATGATGTCATTCACCAATTATTCACAATCACAATGGATAAGGACATCTTCTCTTTTCGCCACTTTGCCTCTCATCGTCGACCCAAAAATACTATTGCCCCATCCTCGCTTTCGTCTCCGTCGCAACCTCCCTACGCGGTAGGAATTGTCGCCTCACCTGATAACAACAATTGTCTCATCACCTCTGTCGACAACATGTTGACGAAGGCAAAGAAGACCAAGAACGCTCAGTTGCGGATGAGGTTTGACCAATTGGACTGGTTAGAATTATCTTCCAATGAAATGTACCTTCGACCCCTCTTTGTGGTGCTCATTTTTGCTCAACCTGGTTGTAGATGTCAGATGGGATATCCTTTATTTGCCCGACCCAACCATGTGCAACAGTGGAGTTCACTTGCAGACTTCTCAAAGAGCTACATTGTGACTTCCTTGTTCAGATGTGGGTTAATTGACGAGTTAGGATCATATTTTTGTCTTTCATGAAAGACAATTCTTACTTTGATCTCTCTTACTTCTATTTCCAATAACATCATTGTGTGAAAGGTTTTGATTTTTTGGTGAGGAATATAAAAATTTTTGAGGTTCCACTAAGATTATGTGTTGATATTGTTTGATTTGTGTAATGGTGCATTTTTTTTTATCTTTTTGAAGAGGACACAAAAGCATGACAGATTAGAAGTGTAAGGAACAATTATTAATTGTATAAACTTATGTATACAATTTAGTAAAAACAATCTAAATTAAAATTAGATTAATATTACCATTTCTTTTATATCAAAATAAATTTATTTATAGGATTTTTTTTTGGGAATCTTTTTATACGGAAAAATAAATAATTAAAAGGTGTTCTAGAAAAAGAATGGAGTTATACCGAGGAAGAATATTGGGAGGGCATGAGATTTCCAGCACACCGCGACCTCAAGTCGTAATGATCACCAAAGAAAGAATCACAAACAAAATGAAAACAAAAATGGCTAATGAACTAATTTAGGAAGTGTCTTCTTTATTTAGATTTTTTTTAATATATAAAAATTAATAAATTTAATTTGTGTGCTTTGCATAAGTATTTTTTTAATATTTGTTACTTAATAATATCCCGTTTGAATAAAATAAATAGAAATTACAATGAATTAAAAAAAAAACAGTATCCCGTTATTTAATAAATTCAATCATTTATCTATTATATGTGGGATCTGTGCAAAGAACGGTTTTAAAAAAAAGTCAAACTAAGAAACAGAAAAAAATATTACATTGTCCAACAGTTGTTGACATGTGACAAGCTGCTGAACAGATTTAATATATATCAGCAATGGGACCCATGCATAGCACAATTTTTTTTTTTTTAAATTCAAACTAAAAAACAGAAGAAAAAAAAGTTAAAAATGAAAAATAAAATTACATTATCAAATAAAAATGTAATTTTTTTACATTAACTACATATTATATTACTTATCTTTCTTAGACAGATTAATAAAATACAAATCTATAGATTATATAAAACATAATTAACTGACTGTATCTATCTATACAGATGTCAAATACTATTTAACACCGGTAATTATTTCCATTTTAAAATTTGATTTTCCCTGAAAACTTTGTTATGTAATTATATTAATTGTTAACAAATCAATCAATTACCCATTTTAAATCATTTTTTTATCATCGTCATTTTATAATAACTATTATAATAAATACAAATTGATAGTATTACTTTATATATTATTTGATTTGATTACTTTAATATATTAATTATATATTATTATCTTTAAAAATGTACCTTAACTAATTAATTGTCAACAGTTTTGATTCAAATTTTAGCATATTCAAATTTAAATTAGAAAAATAAAAATTATTGCATGATTTGAGGTTCATGAAACAAAAAGTAATATGAGTATCTCATCTATAAATATCTGAAGGTAAGGTGTCGTTTTTCAATTTTATTGCAAATTTTTCTTTTAAAAGACCTAATTACTAGTAATTGTTTTATCACTTCATTCAGATTTAATGGAGAGATCGATTAAATAAAAAAAATGCAAATCCATCAACTTTTTATTATTTCTTAATCGTAAGTTTTTCCTATCCACCTTTTTATTTGACTTTTTTTACACATTCGAATGTTAACTTTTTTTTCCTGCAATTTATACATTTAGAGATGCAAAAAGGCTTCAAAGTTATTCCAACAAGATTTAGTTTTTTTTTTTAATTTTTCTTTTATAGTTTTCATTTATTTATTTATATTTTCCTAAAATAATAATTATATTAAAAGAATTAACAGTTGTTAACTAAATAAATAATGATACGAATTCTGACATTCTGAAATAAACTATATTATATTAAAAGAAAAATATTATCTTATATGTGTTAAGACTTCTCAAGAAATATTAAAAGAAAAATATTATCTTATATGTGCTAACAGTTATCAACAAATACGCATAAACTATTTCGTACCTATATTAAAAAAAATACAGAAGGGGAAGTAGGACAGACTGGAACAGCAGGGTGGACGGAGGCAGCAGGACAAACAATAACAACCGTTGGATGTAACGCCAGTGACCGGCTGTGATGCGAACGGTCAAAGTTGGACTGCGCCGCCCTTGAAAGAAATAATGCGAATGAATGAATCACTACGCGTTCTCAATGCCGTTTTTGCCTCAACGTTCGTTATTTCGAACTTACTTCCTTCCCACCCTTCTTTCTAGTTAGTGCCTCCCTATATATAGTTTACATTATAATCAGATCATAATCCTATAATGCAACTTCGTTACTAACTCTCCTTCCATTTTATCTGTCCAAAAAACAAAAAGCCAAAAAAAAATCTCTCCTTCCATTTCGCCACACTCTCTCTCTTACCCAACAGATTTAACTTTATTTTACTTTCGTCATTTTAAACCACTGCTACAAATCTATTTAACTCGTCTCTTTTCGTTTCACAGCCCACATTGCTGCGTTCTCTGGTGTATTTGGCCTTTCAAGGTACATTTTTGTTTCACTGCTCGATTGATCTGTTTCTTATTTGTTTAATTTATTTTATATCTAGCTGAAATGGTTTCGTGACACTTTGGAGATATCGATTGATTGATGTAAATGAATTTCTTATTTTTAATAAAACAATTCCCCATTTTTTGATATGAAATTAAGATCTGGATTTACGCCTTGGTCTGCCATAGAAACAACTTAGTTAATTATCCAAGGATGTTTCATCTTTGTCTTTTTCAATTTCGTTGCTTTTAATTGTTACCTGGGAGACTTTATTGTGTCATATCATTGTTAAGTTATAAAACTGGTTCGCCTCTCTATCTACGTGCATAAATGCTCCTTCAATGTTATCATAAATATGTAAAGCAACCTTTTTTTGACCATGTTTTCAAGCAAAAATTGTTACTGGAAAAGGATTATGTGTATTTTTTTATTAAAGTTTGAGATAACCCAAAACTACTTTTACTCTGGAAGCAACAATTTTTTCCTTCTTCCATTGGGTGTATTGAAATTTGTAATTGTGTATTGGAAATTGGAATTCACAAAAGTAGTTTCCAAACTTCAATCCAAACATATCTTATTTCAGGGGCTTGATTGTATTGTATGATTGCAAGCTATGAAATTGCTTCAGGTGTATCTATGCATAAATGCTCAATTTGATCGCATCAACTATCAAGTTATGTAATGTAGCTAAATGTATTCAAATCAAATTTTGAACAGGAAGAAAATGGCAGAGACAAAACCAGACACACCGCTGATGCCACCATCATCGCGGAACCTTCCAGATTTCAAGAAGTCCGTGAAATTGAAATATGTGAAGCTTGGTTATCATTACCTCATAACACATGGCATGTACCTCTTTCTTTCACCTCTGGTGGTGCTCATTGCTGCACAGCTCTCGAGCTTCTCCCTTGAAGATCTCCATGTCATTTGGGAGAATCTACAGTACAATTTGATATCCGTTATTGTTTGCTCCACTCTCATTGTATTTTTGTCTACCCTATACATTATGAGCCGTCCACGGCCGGTGTACCTTGTCAATTTCTCATGTTACAAGCCAGAAGAAGCTCGCAAATGCTCGAAGAAGATATTCATGGATCAGTCCCGGAAGAGTGGTTTTTTCACAGAGGAAACTCTTGAATTCCAGCGGAAGATTCTGGAGAGGGCTGGCCTTGGTGAAAGCACTTACTTTCCAGAGGCTGTTCTCAATGATCCTCCCAACCCTTCAATGAAAGTGGCAAGAAAAGAGGCTGAGGCTGTTATGTTTGGTGCAATTGATGAGCTGTTTGCTAAGACTTCTGTGAAGCCTAAGGACATTGGAATTCTGATTGTGAATTGCAGCCTCTTTTGCCCCACACCATCGCTTTCGGCAATGATTATCAATCATTATAAACTTAGAGGGAACATAAAGAGCCTCAACCTTGGTGGGATGGGATGCAGTGCAGGTCTCATTTCAATTGATCTTGCTAAGGACCTTCTCCAAGTCCACCCCAATTCCTATGCATTGGTTGTTAGCACTGAGAACATCACTTTGAATTGGTACTCTGGGAATGACCGATCGAAGCTTGTTTCCAATTGTTTGTTCCGTATGGGAGGGGCTGCCATTCTGCTTTCAAACAAAGGCTCTGATAGGAGAAGATCAAAATACCAGCTGGTTGACACCGTTCGCACTAATAAGGGTTCTGATGACAAGTGCTTTGGCTGCGTTGTCCAAGAGGAAGATTCCAATGGCAAGATTGGTGTCACTTTGTCAAAAGATTTGATGGCAGTTGCTGGCGATGCTTTGAAAACCAACATCACCACATTGGGGCCTCTTGTCCTTCCAATGTCTGAACAGCTCCTGTTCTTCGCCACATTGGTTGGGAAGAAGCTTTTCAAGATGAAGATCAAGCCTTACATTCCAGACTTCAAACTGGCTTTTGAGCACTTTTGCATCCATGCTGGAGGCAGAGCCGTGTTGGATGAACTGGAGAAGAACTTGCAGCTGTCCACTTGGCATATGGAGCCATCAAGGATGACGCTTTACCGTTTCGGAAACACCTCCAGCAGTTCCCTTTGGTATGAATTGGCTTACACAGAAGCCAAAGGGAGGATCAGGAAGGGTGACAGAACATGGCAGATAGCATTCGGTTCCGGATTCAAGTGCAACAGTGCAGTGTGGAAGGCTCTCAGGACCATCATCCCTGCCAAGGAGAAGAACCCTTGGATGGATGAGATCCACAAGTTCCCAGTTGAAGTTCCAAGGATTTCGCCCCTCTAAACAAAGCAGTTTTACGTATTTTTGGATCAGCATTAGGTTGTAGCGAGTTGAAGTGGTGGAAGGGGATGAGGGGTAGGTCTTGTTTGGGATAGATTTTGTTTTGTTATTAAATCTAATTTAGTCAAGGGGGTTTCTCAGCAATGTGGTAGTGAAATGTAATTACAATTCTATTCGGGATTTGTCTGATACATTTACAATTCTTTCCCATTTTGAAATGGAAAAATTCATATATCCTTTAGATGTTGACATGTATGAGTCTTTACAATGATCATGAGTTACTGGACAGAAAAAGCCATTGAATTGAAATAGAAATACTCTGGTTTCTAATGAAAGTGCACCTGTGTCCTGTACGGTGCCAACCATCGAATTGAAATAGAGATTCTCCGGTTTCATGACATTCTTTATTTTGGGAATTGGAAGGTATACTATTCGGTAATCACTGCAACCATAAAAGTCTTTTTTTCCATTAATGCAAGTCCTTACAGGCGTCATTTAGATAGAAGTTCTTTTTATTAACTTCACTCATTTTTTATTTATTTCTTTTATCAACAACTCCTCTTTCCTTCCTGGCTTTCTTTTGTCTTCTCATATTTGCCACATGATCCTAAACACACTGTTATCATATTTTCTAGAAATCACATAGTAAAACGCCAAGGAAATGTTGAATTATATTTCAAAAGCTCTTTGCAAAAGAGAAGAATTGTTTTTAAAAGTAAGCGTTTAAGAGATATTTTTTAAATAAGATAATAGGATAGTGAGGTAATTAAAAGGTATCGTCTAAGGTTTCAGAGGATGTAATTTTTTTTTTTTTTGGTTGTAGCAGACAATGTCTTTGAATGATAGTTAAAGTTATAAAATAGACAAATAAAAAATAAAAGTCTACATTTAATCCTACAAAACTTTTTAATAGTTTAAAATAAATTCTAACACTATCAGAAATATAAGTTTGAATTTAATTCAATAGTACAAAATCAACTTGTTAAATAAGAATGACCATCTTTTATATACTTTAATTTACACTATATTCAGACCATGTGAGACATAGTTTTTTTCTCAACATTAACCCTCCAAATAGTAATATTGAAATTTAAGAATAAAAAGAAGAAAATCATGCAATAGATTTATCATATTTTATTTTCAAACTATGTGGAACATCAGTACATCCAAACATATAGATTAGGATTTTTCACTATATATAGACTAAGAATACAAATAGTTTTCTCACATTCAACTATTCTTTTCACAAGTGTCTCTATTTTCTAAACTAATGTATTCTATCTTCCAAAAACCTCTTTAGTCTCACTTTGACATTTGGTTTATTGAAATACAATAAAGAAAAATTTGTTATTAGGAGACACACAATAAATGCTCAAGGATAACTGAAAGTATTCTCTAAAACTGTACAAAAGGTGCAAGAACTAATTATGAAACTTAGAAATGAACAAAGGAATGTTTCTTAGCTTTTTTAATATGTAGCAAGATCCTTCTCCTCTTTTATATAGAATTTGGAGAAGATGAATGTTGTTGTGACTTGAGGTTCTAGAATTGGAGAAATATTCAAATTAGGGTGTGTTTGATTTAGAGGATGAAAATAAAAGAGAAATTTTTGAATTAAAGTAAAGTATAAAAGATATGGGTTTCAAAAAATACAAACACAACCTTAATACATGGAATAATTGTCTTGCACACTTGCTTTATTGGGAAATTTTATGTCAGCTTTTTTCTTTTTTAATGTCATGATACCGCTCCATTTAGTTCTTCCTCTTGCCTTTTATATTTTTTGCACTGAAGCTCGGTCCTAAGTGTGTCCTATGAGTTATTTTTATAACAAAATTGGTGGCGGAGCCACTCCTAGATCAGCGATGGTCATGACACTACCTAAAAAATAAAATTTACAATTATTGAGTGCCGGAGATTTTTTTTTAATAATTATATATACTTATATAATTAATTAGGATTAAAAATAAAATTTGACACTACCTAAAAATAAAATTAGTACAACATCTTCAGAATTGTAACCTTCCCATGGCATATAAGCTACTAAGACGTTTTTTCCCAAAGCGAGTTCGCATTAAACATTATAATCAGATAGACACCTTTAACGCAAATCAACAAAATTAACATGTTAGGAAATATCATTAACAAAAAAAAATGGTAAGAAAAAGCATGGGGGTATGAACCTAACCCATGAGAAACCAAACTATTTGAATTTATAGTTTATAAAACTATATCTATTTCTATTGAAATACAAACTATATCTATTTCTATTGAAATCTGAAGCTATAAACTGAGGGACATAATCCCATTATAAATAGAGACTCTAGAGGCAAGCAAATCCACACAAGTATTTTTCTCTCTATAAATGTGTCATACCACAAAGTCATACATCTTGTTAATTCCATACAATTGCACCTATTTGTTATTGCTCTTGGCACTAGACGTTCTTGAACGATTGCACCACCAAAGAACGATTGCACAAACTTCTCCAACCCTTTTTATGAGCTATCTTGATAGCTAATATGGTTCCCATTAGCTTGGGAAAAAATATTTTTTTATATTGCCAAATTATGAGAAGAGCAACCAAGAAAAGCAAATGAATGATCTTTGAAAATTCCACCGCAACCCATGATACCTAGGCTTTCCATAGGCGAGTCATTTGTGTTGCCTTTAACCCTTCCTTTTAAAGGAGAGTTCCAGAAGATAGGGGATATGTGCTCCGCCTTCATAGGATTATAATTGATTCCTAGCATCTTCCTAATAACAAATTCAAACATTGAAGAGTTCATAAAAGTTGGTGAGGCATTCCCCGAGATCCTGGTCTTACCGATAATCAAAGATATGGAGGACTGAACAAATATAGCTTTGTTGCTGAAAAGTCTGTTGGAACTATTGGATTTATGCGGAAGCGATTTAAGGACTGAATCATCATCGTTTCATAAACACACAAGGAATACTACCTCTCGGAGTGCTGATCTTTGATAATCTTCCACACCTTAGAATCCTTGCGTCACCGCACGATTGATTTCCTTGTGTCAGTTGATGGCAGACCTTCCAGACTATCTCTCAAGGGGGAAGGGGATAGTGTGTGGGCACTTTCTCACTATCAGGAGATGACCTTTTTTCAGCCTCTGTGACTGCTCTCTTCTATTAGAGAGGGTTAAGTGTAGAATATATATGGGTTCCTAGAAAACCTAACCCTAAGGTGTAATTGACTCTAGGTTTCTTGGACTCTTCTTACACACTAGGCCCTATTGGGCTTTTGTGAAAGAGCAAAAACCCAACAATCTCCCACTTGCTCTTGAGTACAAACTTGAGCCTAAAGCCCAAGACCATGTATCTCACTAGTTGCCATCAACTAAAATTTCCCCATCCCTTATCTTGAGCTAGCTTGGGGATTTACCAACTGTTATTAATCAAGGCTCCTGATAATCAACACATGATTATTTAATTCGATGCTACTCCACTAAAAGCCCAAACTTGAACTCCAAGACTAATAACATATATAACATGTATATGCATCACCCCTTTGTAGAACGTCTATAATTGATTGAAAAGTTTTCTATTACCCAATCAATTATTTATTCCCTTGACTATGATAGTTTCTCTAATGGATTACATGCACTGACCAGTGTCTTCAATATCCAAGTATCGAGGAGACATTTCCTACAAATTTCATATTGTTTATCTCATAAATACTGATAATCAAATAATCTCACTCCCAAAATACTGAGTTATTGGTCGCCAATAGATAGCACCTCACCTGTTGGTAAATCAAAGAATGAAAGCTATTTGATTACCTATTTATAATAAACTCAGAATTAAGAGCAATCTTATAACTATAGTTATCTGGAGATTTGATACCTTATGAAAGAAAAACACCCTTAATCAAATCTCTCCTTGATCCTTTCAATGTGAATGTTAATTCACATTAATATTTTACAGTGATTCGGACAAAATCATTTCCTAAAATATTGCAGCATAAATAAAGTGCCCAACTTTATTTAACAACTGTGAATCTGTTCATCAATTATGAGAACCTATGATCATGTCCTCCATGAACGTATCCATACGATCATATACTTCACAATTGATCCAGACCTTGATGTTTGTAAATAGTTGGCAAATTAAATGAATAATAACTCATTTAAAACTTTCAGAAAAAATTACAATGTCATAATGTCTTGCACAAAAGGCACAAAAATAACAAAGTAAAAATCAAGCTCCTAAAGCTACATCAAATCCGGAATCCTCCTAAGACCCATAGATGTAACGTGACCCTCGAACACACATTCAGGCAAACTCTTTGTAAAAGGGTCAGCAAGGTTTTCTTCTTATGCTATCTTGGTTACCATTGTGTCTCCTCTTTCAATGATGTCTTAGATCAAGTGGTACTTCCTCTCTATGTGTTTTTTCCTTTTGTGACACCGTGGTTCCTTGGATTATGTTACTGCCCCACTGTTATCACAATAAAGTGTGATGGGACGACTAGCACCTGGTATCACCTGAAGATCTACAAGGAACTTCTTCAACCATGCGGCTTCCTTTGAAGCTTCTGATGCTGCAACATACTCAACCTCTGTGGTAGAGTCAACCACACATTACTGTTTGATACTTCTCCAACAGATGGCCCCGCCATTAAGAGTAAACACATAGCCTGAAGGTTATTTTCTTGAGTCAATGTCTCCTTGGAAATCTGAGTCTGTGTAACCAATGGTTTCAAGACTCCCACTTGAATTGACCAACATATAATATCTCGTTCTCTGAAGATACTTAAGTTTATGTTTAACTACTATCTAGTGTTCCTTTCCAAGATTAGATTGGTACCGACTTACTACTCCCATTGCATAGAAGATATCTGGTCTGGTGCACAACATAACATACATATGGCTACTACTGCTGAAGTGTAAGGTATCTTACTCATGCGTTCTCTCTGCTCAGGAGTTTTAGGAGAATGCTCCTTAGAGAGATGAATCTCATGCCTGAAGGGTAAAATTCCCCTCTTGGAATTCTCCATGCTAAACCTGGCAAGTATTTTGTCGATGTAATTAGCCTGGGATAATGCCAATACCCTATTCTTTCGGTCTTGTAAGAGTGTAATATCAAGAATATAATTGGCTTCTCCAAGGTCCTTCATATCAAAATGCTTGCTCAGCCTGGTCTTTATGCCCGATAATACCTCTGTATCATTTCCAATAAGGAGTATATCATCGACATAAAGCACCAGAAAAGATACTACTTCCCCTTGGATCATTTTGTACACACACGGTTCATCAAGACTTTTCTCAAAACTATAAGACTTAATGGCTTGATCAAACCTGATGTTCCATGATTTGACGCTTGCTTAAGTCCATAAATGGACCTTTGCAACTTGCATACCATGTTTTCTTGCCCTTTGGCTATGAACCCTTTTGGTTGCTGCATATAGATATCCTCTTCCAAATTTCCATTTAGAAAAGTAGTTTTGACTTTCATTTGCCAAATTTCATAATCAAGATTTGCTGCAACAGCTAAGAGAATTCGGATGGACTTGAGCATGGCAACCGGCGAAAAGGTTTCTTCATAATCCACACCTTCTATTTGAGTGTACCATTTCGCCACCAATCTAGCTTTGAAGGTTTCAACCTTCCCATCCGATCCTCTCTTTCTCTTGTAGATCCACTTACACCCAATGGTCTTACCCCTTTTGGTGCATCTACAAGAGACCAAACTGAGTTGGAATACAAAGAATCCATTTGACGATTCATAGCCTTAAGCCATTCCTGAGCATCAACATCTCCTAGTGCTTCATCATAACTCGTGGGATCATCATCTTCTTCAATGATCACATCCTGATACGATTTTCCCAACAAGAGAAATCTTGCGGGTTTACGAATCAATCTCCCACCACGACCTTGTCGCACTTGTTGTTGTGCATCTATAGGACGATCCAAGTTAGGTGGATTAACAATTTCTCGAGGAACCTCATTACGTGGGTTAACTAATTCTTGATTTTGTTCTTCCACAAGTGGTTCTTGCATTTCTACAGGTTCCACTTGTTGAACATCGTGCTGAACTTCTGGTTTTGAATCTGGTTCCTGTGTGTGTTCAACTACATGTATATTTTCCCCTCTTTGAACAACCATAGGAACAAAAGCTAGAACTGCCTGAGGTTGAGGTGAAACTTGATCTGAGACTAGCTTATCAAGAAAAACCTTACTCCTTGGCTTATAATTTGCCATATAGTCCTCTTCTAAGAAAGTCGCGTGAGTGCTCACTATGACCTTCTTTTCTTTTGGACTGTAAAACAACCAACCTCTGGTTCCTTTAGGATAGCCTATAAACATGCATATTTCTGTACGCAAGTCCATCTTATTAGGCTTCTGTTGTAAGACATGTGCCGGAGCACCCCAAATTCGAATATGATTCATGGTGGACTTACACCCTTTCCGTAATTCTATTGGTGTCTTTGAAACCGACTTGGACAAAGCTAAGTTCAAAAGGTACATAGCAGTTTCTAAGGCATATCCCCTGAATGAATCAAAAAGAGATGAATAACTGAGCATAGATCTTGCCATTTCTAAAAGGGTTTTATTTCTCATTTCAGCAACTCCATTATGCTAGGGTGTCCTTGGAGAAGATAATTGTGAAACTATCCCCTCTTTGGTCAGGTAAGATCTGAACTTTCTAGATAGGTATTCACCCCCTCGGTTAGACCGAAGAGTTTTAGTTTGAACACCAAGATGCTTTTCTTCCTCAGCCTTGAACTATTGGAATTTTCCAAAAGCTTCAGACTTGTGACACATTAGGTACACATGTCCAAATCTAGTGTAATCATTAGTAAATGTGATGAAATACTGATACTCACCTCTGGCCTGGACATTTATTGGTCCACATACATCAATATGTACCAATTCCAGTTGAAGTGTGGCATGATTTCCTTTGGCCTTGAAAGATCTCTTAGTCATTTTACCCTTTAAACAAGATTCACAAACTGGTATCAGTTCAAAGTTCAGGGATTTTAAAATCCCACTATTGACCAAACCTTGTATCCTGTTAGAGTTAGTATGACCCAATCTCAAATGCCAAAGATAAATTTCGTTGGAAACTTTTCTTTTGTTTGATGAATGAATATGCTCAACATCTCCTAATTCAACATGATTAACTTCACAGGGCACATGATTAAGGATATAAAGACCATTAATCATTTCACCATAACAAATAAAAGAAGATGAACTTCTTATTGAAATTGAGGAATTAAACTGAACTGTCAAACCATGTTTAATCAAACAACTAACAGAAATTAAATTCCTCTGAAAATCCAGAATAAATAAACAGTCTTGTAAAGCCAAAGTTCTGCAATTATCAAAAGATAAAATAACTTGTCCCACTGCTAGTGCAGACACAGGCTCCCCATTTCCAAGCTTCAAAACTCTTTGTCCTTCACTTACAAGCAAGCTATATTTGAACCACTGCAAAGAGTAACAAACATGGTTGGTGGCTCCTGAATCAATGATCCATTTATCATTGCAATTCTCCACTAAACAAGCTTCAATCACATGTAAATTACCCATACCTGGTTGATTCATATGTGGGAAATTTTTCTTCCAATGCCCCTTTTTTCTGCACTTGAAGCAGTTGCCTTTTGGCTGCTTAATTGCAACTGGTTTGGCAACTGGAATACCTGATTTCTTCTTTTTCTTGTTCTTGTTCCTTCCATTGGGTTTCCCCTTTGGTTTCATAGAACTCTCAACAGCAAAATAAGCACTACCCTGCTTGACTAGAGACTGTTCAGCACTCTCGAGCTCGTGCATCAACTGAGTAAGGTCAAGATTCATCTTATTCATATTATAATTCATCTTGAATTGATTGAAGTATTCAGACAGTGATTGCAAGAGAAGGTCAACTTTTACTTCTTGTTCAAATCAGACCCCATGGTCTTCAGCCTTCTTGAAGTTTTCTATCATTGCCAGACAATGATCCTGCACACTTCCTCCAGACATAACTGTCCTGGTGATTGCATTCAGCGCATTCTGCCTAGTAGAGCTGCTAGACGTAGCAAACATGCCATCAAGAGTTTGGAGCATCATTGCTCCACTCTCAATCATGCTCACTTGCTCACTTGCTCCTGAAGGTGACTGGCGAGATTGGCTAAAATATAGCAGCGAACTGCCACATTTGCCTTCTCCCATCTTTCCTTCTCCTGCTGAAAACGTGTCTTTGTTGCCTCAGGCACATCCTCAGCAGGCTGCGCTGGCATGGGGGTAGTCAGAACAAAGTTGAGCTTTTCATATTGAAGAACAATATCCAAATTAGTTTTCCATTGTTTGTAGTTTGTACCATCCATAGGTTTTTGGCTCAAGATAGTAGCTAAAGGATTTAATGAAGACATTTTTCTGAAAACAAGGAAAAAAAACATACTAATTACAAACAAGAATAACAACAAATGGATATAGCGCTAGTAGATTCCAATAACTACTACTCGTTTATAGTTCAACAATCCATTAGTTATCTTTACAAGGCTTACGATGGGCAAGATACTTGTAAAACTAATATTGTTATTTGGGCCTTCAGTTCTATTACCAAAAGTTGAATGTATTTAACCATTGTTTACTTTCAAAATTATCTTTAGTGTCTAAGTGTTGCCGACGATGGACCGTACAAAACTTTACGAAAATTTTGAAAATATTAAGGTTTAATCTAGCAAAATCTAATTATCCTTATCCGATGGGGCTTCAACGATAACCATTTCACTAATAAACCCACAATTGGAGCCAGTAGGTTTTAAATTAATTACTTATTTAAAATCTTCACCCATTCAATATTTTAAAATTTAGAAATTTTCAATTTCCAATAATTGTTTAAATTCGAGTATTCTTTGTTTGTTTTCAAAAACTATGTAAGCAGCCGCAAGCTAATGAACATGCAAGCTTAGCTTATCGAAATTTTGAAATCATTAAGGTCCTAAAATCCGGTCATGATAGGCAGCGTGTGCTCCACACAATCATGATACATGATTGTGGTATGCAGCGCGTGTTAACACATGACCATTTTAGAAGACCCACAAATTACTCACAATGTAAACAGTTCTCTTAGGAAATAATGTGGATTATTTGTCTTAATTTTAATAATTCAAAATTAATTAATTCAATTATTAATCTATATTTTTAACAAAAATCATAATAATTTTAATTAATTTTTGAGAATAATTTTGAATCAAAATAATCCTATAATAACTATCATATTAGTTGTGGAATGACAAAATAGCTATTATGCTCATGTAATTATCAAGTTATGCAACGATATGGCATCACCTATTCTATATGACATGTTATCACAATAAGCATGTTATCAATCATATAATTCATCCATTCATAAATAAAGCAATTTAAATAAAATTTTAATCCATGGTTTCCTAAAAATAAATAAAATAAAATAAATAAATAAAGTTACAAATTGGAACTGAAATCTCTTCAGCCCATTTTCTTCTTCCTTTTAGTCCATAGGTTCTGTTTCAAGCCCCTTTATGGTAGCTGCCCAATGTCCCAAAAAAAAAAAACAAACTTTTGCTAGAAACCCTAAGTCAACTTTCAGGAACCCTTGCCGTCACGCCCACTATGTCGTCACTCGAACTCATCTCAGGACGAGACTCCAGGGGAAGGACCGCCTTGAAGAGACAAAGCCATAGCCACCAAAATCAGCCGCAACGGAGCTTCCACGTGCCCTCACGCGTTGGATCTTTGCTGGTGCGTGAAGCCCAGCCGCCTTTCCTTCCGACAGCGGGTGAGGGTGCGTTCGGCCTCGTCTCCGGTTGTTCCAACCGTTGTTCCTCTCGTGCTTCTGTCCTCTTCCACGCCATGTGGTTGATTTCTCATATCGAACACCAGAAAGTCACGAACATGTCCAAACAGTGACGAACGTCCTTCTTTTTGCATCTTTTTGATCTTTAATTACAATTTTTGTATAACATCAAAAAAATATATACAAGAATTGAAATAAAAATCAAGGAGGAAACCTAATCATATGGGATTAGCCTCGTTACAACCCAAGAAAATACATTCAAATCTCTACCATGGATTAAAGTTGAAAACCAAATAAAGCATTATTTTTTTTAAAAGAATTATAAAGATAAACATACAACATATATGATAAAAAAATATAGAATCCTTGGTGCCATATTTCACGAAGCAAACTAATTACATGAAAAGTGAAACTAGATTCATATACCAATTACAACCATGCTCTGATACTAATTGTTGGAACTATTGGATTTATGTGAAAGCGATTTAAGGACCCAATACATTGGTATGCTTGTCGAATCATCATCGTTTCATAAACACACAAGGAATACTACCTCTTGGAGTGCTGATCTTTGATAATCTTCCACACCTTAGAATCCTTGCGTCACCGCACGATTGATCTCCTTGTAGTCAGTTGATGGCAGACCTTCCAGACTATCTCTCAAGGGGGAAGGGGATAGTATGTGGGCACTTTCTCACTATCAGATGACAATTTTTCAGCCTCTGTGACTGCTCTCTTCTATTAGAGAGGGTTAAGTGTAGATTATATATGGATTTCTTGAAAACCTAACCCTAAGGTGTAACGTGTTGGCTCTAGGTTTCTTGGACTCTTCTTACACACTAGGCCCTATTGGGCTTTAGTGAAAGAGCAAAAACCCAACAACGTCAACTATTTCTACAATGCCAAATAGTCCATACTAAGAAAATGACTACTGCCAGGGCTATTCATGCATATGCTTCAACCAACCTGTTTGAATCGAACAAGAAGCTCCTAAATGGAGTTTTTGTTAAGTATAAGATTCAACAGGTTTTGAATTCAAGTCCATATTTTTTCAGAAAAAAAGCAATGGAGGATTAGGCGATCACGGGTTTCATAGGAATTTTCATAGGAATTTTCACAGAGAATTTGCACATAGAGACTGTGTAGCAACCTTTTTTCCAAAGTCTATCATCAGTTGCCAGTTTTTGCTATATGATGCACCAATCCAGGAATGAAGTTGAAGGCAGATTTAAGGGTGCCAATGTGTTTAAAACAAAGTTGAGTTGAGGGCAGCTGATGTATAAAAGAGTGCATATTTAAGAGTCAAAATACCAGAAATTGATTTGTTTTAGATTAACCTATCTTGAGAAGGTTGTGATGGAATGACCATGTCCTTAATTTCATTGACAACTAGAGGAATTATTTGGCGGAAAGCTTCAGGGATCATCCAAGAATTCTAATATATGGATGAAGAGATCAATTGTGGTGTGAGGATTATCTTTCTCCAAAAGTTGATGGACTTAATTAACAACTCTTGTATTGTTGAGCCATATTGTTGAGGAGAGATATATCTATATATAGTACTAAGAGAACGTTGTTCTTTTGCCTTACGTGTCACATTCATATCATAGTGAGCTTTTTCTTCAGCCGCTTCATTCGTTGAAGTTTCTTCTGGAAATCAGCTGTGATGTCCACTAGTTGCTCAACAACTATTGGCTTTACACGTTTCTAATTGGCTTGTCTCTATCATCCTTCTAAAATTCTGCTTTTTCTTCTGAACCTCTGCATTTTGGAATTTGTGAGTCAGGCTCTATCTTTGTTATCAGTTCACATTGGCTGTGTCTTGTTGTTTTGTGTTTACACGTTTGCCCATTTATTTTTGCTGGTCAGTGGTTCTTATAACAGTGCCCGTTACATGAAGATTTCATTTGCTGTGCTTACTCTTCATCTTCAGCGACTCCAACGTTTAGAGCCGGATACACTCATTTAACCAACATTTATGGCATGGTAAGTTCTTGGTTATGTGGTCACAGAATGTTGATACCGTTTCGCTTTGAGGTTTCCATAACTTCTTGAAATGCTTTTTCTTTTTGTCCATTAGCTTTTTGTAGACTAAATCCCGTGGCTGAGGTAAATGATGAAAAAGAAACTTGGAAATTGTTGTCCGAGCTTTAAACATGTGGACTATATTGAGAGGAGCTTTGTGTAACATTGAGACAATATTGGTTGACGAGGAGGTTAATTTTCTTTCAGTGTTGTTGTTAGTTTTGTATATCATGCAGTTCTATGTACCATAAATTGTGATATTTAACCAGGGTGATAAAATACTGGTTCTGATGAGGAATGTTCATGTCGGGATTGTGAATGACATTTTTCATTTTGGTCAATGCTATGCTATTAAGAACATTGAGGTGAAAAAAAATACAGGTTAGTATAAGGCTACCAGGCATGCTGATGGACGATAAATACGGCAAGTGCACCGATCGTTTTCAAGTAATAAAGTTAGGTAAGTGAGTACCGTTCTCCACAGGGATTGGGGTAATTCCACAGTAATATTAACGAATGTGATTGAACTTAAAACAGAAAATTATGCAAGAAATGTTTGATTGATTGGTTGTTTGAGTGCAAAAATAGAAAGTAAATAAATGAAGTAAATAAATTTGAGAAGTTACCAATGGAAATATAATTGTGGTCAAGCACAATCCCTTTCTGAGTCTTCCTCTTTCACTTGACTGTTTTGTCAACTTAATGTGCACACATAATAAATCTCTCCTATATTCGTAAATCCTAGATAACTAGCGATTCAACCCTTTAATTCGATCGAGAACCCTAAACCTTTAGCGATTCTGTCAAACTAAGCAATTAAAGACTATATCATGTGGGTTCCTGTTATGATTGTTCAGAAAATAAGTCTTTCCTATATTAGTTAATCCCTAATTCCTTAGTGAATTAACCCTTTAACCTGAATCGAAAACCTAATTCCTTAGTGAAATCTATCAGTTTAAGCGTTCAAAGGTCATATTATAAAATCTGCACTCATGCACCCCTATTCCTAGGTGATGAATGAATGTTATTCTTAACAAGTCAGACATTAGAACCCCAACGTTCCCATTGCGAATCCTAACTCTAAGTACTTAATTGAAGTGATCAAATTCAAATAAGAATAGAATTTAAGAACAGAAAAGAATAAAGCAATCAAAACATATTATTCAATACCAGTCAAATTACAGAGGAATTCTCATCAGTTCATAGCCTTCCCACAATACAATGTTTAGCCAGCCATAGGCCTCAAGAAAATCAAAGTAGTAGTATGATTCATTGTTGTGCAGACACTCAGCTTGATTCTTGATTTCTAGGGTTCTTGGATGATGAAGAATGGATGAACAATGTATACTTTGGCTATTCTGGATGCAGAGGAATTTTTAGCTCTGTTCAGAGACTTAATATTTATAGAATCCTTTAATTACAGTAAGAAAGCCCATAGCCTGTGCCAAATTCGAAATAAATCTTTTAATTCAGGCAAGAGATCTCTCTGGCGCGACCCGCGCGGTCTGTTCGAAAGCAAGGCGCTGATAGCGCGGGCTCCACGCTAACCGCGTGGAGTGTTCGAGGTAAATTGGCTGATTCTGGTCTCCTGTGGTGCTAGTAGCGCGGCCTTGATGCGATCCGCGCGAGTTATTCGAATCTTCAAGCTTGATGTAGGGCTTCCCGCGCTACTCGTGTGGTTTGGGTGCGATCCGCGTGGTTTGGTCAAATCAATTGGCCTGGCTTGTGTTCATGGCGCTGATGGCGCGACTTCTGGTGCGGTTGGCGCTGTGCTTGCGGCTTCTTCACGCTGATCGCGTGGACTCCCACGCTGATAGCGTGGATCATTCGAGACTGATGCCTTCAATTTTGCACTTGGCGCGATCTGCGCGGATACCAGCGCGATCCGCGCGGGACTTAAAACTTTGTTTTCTTCTTTTTCTTTTCTTTGGACTCCTCTTTTGGCCTGAAAATGCTCAAATGGTATTGAAATAAGTTTAAAGACAATAATATAATAAACTTAACTAATTCTAACTATTTTCCTAATCATTTAACTAAAATATAACCTAAAACTACTCTAAAATTAGGATGTGTTTGCAACACATCACATGCTTTCAAGATCAATTGGTCAAGACAACCAAAATTACGCCCCATGAAATGGATGACATACCTCAAACAATGTACAATTTGACAAAGTTTGATGCCATTCTCAATGGATTTGCCACGCCTGATTATTTGATAGGTAATATTTATTTTAAGTATTTTGTACATAAATGAGTTATATAACATGTTATTGATGAAATCTGTGTGGTCATGGTATGTTCTTGAAGATGTTATTGGTGAGGTTGTTGAAACTATTCAATGGCAGTTGGATGGGAAACTAAAGAAAGTCTTTTTCACTCTAAAGGATGAATGGTATTATTTGATTATCTACAAGTTACTTTTTTGTTGTTAAATACTTTTATGGTTGCCCTTCTTCTATTATGTACATGAAAGTTGTTTTGTACTTAAGGGTTGTTGTCCTGGACCTAATAATAGCATGTATTCATTATTGATTCATAACATGACACAATGGTAGTGTGTTAAGTTGTACTTTGTGGTAGGCACTTGCTCTAGAGCTGAAGGATTGTTTGGATCAACATGTCATTGGTCTTGTGGTGTTGCTGCTTATTATGGCAAAAATCAAAGAAGCTAGAGGTATTGTTGAGAAGTCATGTTTTCAATGTTAGTTTTTCCTTAGTTATAAATGACTGCTATTGTAATTGAATCATTTTAGTGCAGGCCCTTGTCCTTTGTCAATACAAAATTCCATGTATGGTTCGCACATCTTTGTGAACAACGACATTAAGGAAATAGTTGAATTCAAGGATCGATTGAGTTACTCGTAATTATCATATCTCTTTTATTATGTCATAGTGTTATATTGGGTAATGTTTTGTTATGATTATATATTTTTTTATTTTCCAGAATGGATCCAAGTCAAGAAAGTATCAAGACATATAGCCAACTTGGAAGCCAAATTTCTGGTTCTTCTTACTATTCTAATGTAGATCACTTTTTGTATAATGCACATGTGAAGAATTTAGATCAAATTAGTCAAGTTAAAAATGTATCATTCATGATGGATGAAAATTTTTGGTTTCCCAATTTTCCAGTAACTCATAATTCTTTGTCATTTCTGTTGTAGGAGTGTATGTGTGTCACTGTGGCTACTATACAGAAGTTGTTGATAGCTAATGGTTGGGTTTATGATGCATGTCCCAAATGCAACAAAAAGATTGATGCCCAAAGTTTGCTAATTATTTGTGTTGGTTGTGGTTATGAAAGTGCGGGCTCTATACCAAGGTAGTGCTGGCAAAATTTATATATTTTGTTGTTGCTCCTCAGTATGTAAATATCTTAACTGCTATTTAACTATTGTGCCATAGGTATCGTATTGATGTTAGGGTAACTCAGCCACGTGAATCCTCCATTTTTACATTGTGGGATTGTGATTGTGCTGTCCTTATAACTTAAAGTGCAGTTGAAGTTAAAGAAAAAATGATTGCTGAGGTTGGATATTATGTTTGGCCAATTTCAACCTATGATATTGTTCTAACATGTTAAACCATTGTAGTGTTTGTGATTACTCAGGCAGGCGATTTTGATCCTAGAGATATACAGAGTCTCTCGATCGTGTGTTAGGAAAAAATTGACTTTCAGATTCAAAGTTGTGCTTGGCAATACACGATATTTTGTGTCTCAGTTATCGAAAGATGATACATTGGTCAACACTGTTCTTAGACAACTTTCAACCTTTGACATCTAGGTTTTGATATTATGTGGACTTACTATTGTATGTTTTGTATTGTGGTGCTCTTCCAGAATCCTAATATTATTATTCTTGTGTTTGATTGATGTTTACTTTCTTGTGATGGACAAGTGCTCTTGCATATATGTAGCAAGAGATCTGGTGTTCCTGGTAAAAAAATAGATTTCAGATGTTGGTAATATTTAAAATGTTTATATTACACATGTAGGATTTTCCAGGTTTATAATTTGAATATTTTGCAGCTTTGTTTAACTTTAATGGATATCTGGTGTTCCATATGAAAAAATAGATTTTAGATCTTGGTAATATTTAAAATGTTTATATTACACATATAGGATTTTCCAGGTTTCTAATTTGAATATTTTGCAGCTTGTTTAACTTTAATGGATATCTGGTGTTCCTGCTAAAAAATATATTTTAAATCTTGGTAATATTTAAAATGTTTATATTACACATATAGGATTTTTCATGTTTCTATTTGAATCATTTATAGCTTTGTTTAACTTTAATGGATATCTGTTGTGTCTATAAAAACACTAAAAAACGGCCAAAAGTTTTCAACAACCAAAGGAAAATCAAGCTATTTTCATGTTTTTTGTGCCTAATATTTCTTTCTTTTGAACATGGTATTAGTACCTGGTATTTCTTTGAAGTTCAGGCTATTTTTGGTTGCTTAAATTGTATCCATTAAAGATGCCCTTATAGGTGGTATAGGCATGTGTGGAGATGACATGTAGAGGCCATGGTAAGGAGAGTAGGTTGAGGCAGAGGCAAATTGAGGAAAGTGTATTCTAAAGCATTACGGAAACCAAGAAAAACAACAATCAATTACAATAAACTTAGAAAAAAATGCATTAGTCATTTGAAGTTTTATACCTATGCTAGGATTCTCATACCAATTTACTATCTTTGTGAGAAATTACATGATGTCAAACATATATCTATCACAGTTCATGGTTCTGCTTGTGGACAGCTTATTCCTGAAATAATTACATTTGTTATATCCTGCTCAAATAATATGGCATGTAACAGGAGTGAGAATCAAAGTTAACACTATTTGTTGTTGGATATAAGGGAAGTAGCAAGAAGAATCAAAAGCAAGAATAAAGAAGAAGCTTGATGGATGGCTTGAAGTTGTTTTTGCTTTATCATCCCCAATCAAGTATGAAGACATGTGCAATGTGTTTAAGTTTGATTCAAGTACATTGCTTTGTGATCCTTGCATTGCCATTTGCATGTCTCATTGAATTTGCATAAGTAGGTGCTATTAAAATTTACAAGTTACAAAATCATTTCAAAGGAAAACTATTTCTCATGGCTTTGATTTTAAAAAATGAAATCTCACTGTTTTAATCGATTACACAGTAGATAATTGATTTCATAACTGGAAAAGCCATGAAGAACACTTTAATCGATTACATGATTGAGGTAATCGATTACATAGTGTATTTTGGAAAACCATGTCTTTCTGCTTTAATCGATTACCATTTCACGTAATCGATTACACAGGCTTTTTAGAAAACTCTGCTTTTCTGCTTTAATCGATTAAATAATGGTAAAGAATTTCTTGGCAAATTTGATGCTAAAGCTGATGAAGATATTTTCCTTGGTTATTCTTTACAAAGTAAAGCATATAGAATTTTTAATAAAAGAACATTATGTGTAGAAGAATCAGTGCATGTAATATGTGATGAGTCTAACACCTCCATGGAGGAAAAAGTATGTGATGATGATGCAGGAAAATTGGAAGATGTTATGCAGTTTAATGAAAAGATAAAGCTTGATTCAAATGAAAATGTGGAACATTCAACACCCATTCAAAAGCAAAAGAATTGGAGAACTACTAAAGATCTTTCTCTTGACAATATCATAGGGGAAGTATCAAAGGGAGTTTCTACTAGATCCTTGTTGCGTACTCGGCAAGTGCACCGGTCGCTCAAGTAATAAAGTGATAAGAGAGTTATTGTTCCCACGAGGATTGTTTGACCAATTAGATTATAAATCGTATCCTTAGGTTGGATGACAAAAGATATTTGAGAGAAATGTGTGGACAAAGTAAATGTAAAAGCTAAATATAAACATAAAGTATATATACAAGATAGATGATGGTTGTACCAAACATAAGCTAATGTAGCTAGGAAGACCTACACCCCATGCTCCTAACATTCTTACATGGATTGTTTGCAACATTCATCTACACTAGCTACTCAATCATGCATCCTCATTCATTAATAGTTAAGCCCTAATCCCTTAGTGACATTAACCCTTTAACCCTTTTCAATACCCTAATCCCTTAGTAGCATTTATTAGGTTAAGCATTAAGTGATGCACTAGAAAGATTGCAAGCCTACATCTCTATCCCTAGGTGATGTAAAACAAGTCACCACACTTGGTTCCAAGACTAGAGCCCCAATATCCCTATTGTGAACCCTAGCTCTAAGCTTTTACCTAGATTGATCAGGTCTAAGAAAGAGATGGAGACATTCAAGCAAAGTGTAATGAAATAACATAGCATTAATGAACAATAACATTCAATCCATTCCAAATGAGATTTACATAGAGTATTTGCCCCAACTAAAAAAGGAAACTAGACAAACCTAGACATGGATGGCCTTGGTACAACAAAAAGAAGCATGATGCTGATATATACAAGGAAGAAGAGGAAGGGAAGAGGGTTCCCCAAACCCTAGAATCAACTCCCAAGCTCTCATTTCTATTCCTTTGGTGAAGTTTTCGTCCAAAAGTTTTTTCTTCGGTGCTGAAGCTTCATTATTTATAGAGTAGCCAGTGAAATCTTTGTTTTGCCCTCATTATGCAGACTCTGCGACCTGTGGCGCTCCTGACACGGGCACGGCGCTCCAGGCGCTGGCTGGCAAGGTTTTGTGGCGCTCCAAGCGCTGAACTGCAGAAATTCTGGCGCCCCAGGCGCGGACATGGCGCTCCAGGTGCTAGCCTCCAGAGATGGTGGCGCTCCAGGCGCGACCCTGGCGCTGATAGCGCCAACATGCAAAACTAGCCTATGTACTCCCGATTGTACATAGGCTTGATGGCGCCAGACCTTCTTCTCTGCATAATTCCTTAGCTATTCACCTGCTAAATAGTCAATCTAAACCAAAATACCTCATTGAAGCTCATAAATTACATTCACACCAATTGGAAGCTATTTATCATATAAAATGATGCATTTAACGATCTAATTAAGCTTGAAAACATCATGTGTTAGACACATATCAAACAATTCCCATATTTGAACATTGCTGTCCTCAGTAATGACAAAGATCTTGAACAAGGGATCAAGGACAAACATTCAATCATAGCATCACAGAAGAAATTATAGAATCCAAAATTACCACACACAACTGAGCTTTTGTATTGAATGTCAACAATGTTTTTCAATTTCATCAAACAAACCAACTTGAACACCCTTACCAGATAAAATTCACTCATCACTCAAGTGTCTAGGGTGCAATCAAAGTCAATCTCAATCTCTACAGCCATAACACTGCCATAGGCTTGACCATATTCTCAATTTTCCTAAGAAAAGACAACACATGCACACTTGATCAAAAGGGCTTTCTGTAACACCCCAAATTTTTGGAATCACAGTCAAATATTAGGGTAAAATGTTAACTAGAGACAGTACAGAAGGATTTAAGGGAAATAACGAAAATACCCTGAACATTTTTGGAAATGATGATTTTACCCCTGGAAGTGAGGGGCAAAATTACCAAAATACCCCTGGGTCAAAACTGACTAAGATGACTTTAGAAAATTGTGGGAACCTGAGTATGGGATAGAATACCTTTAGCCAACACATTATTAACATGATTAGGGTCAGAAAACCCTAAACAATAATTTCTAGAAATTTTGGAAGATAATTTGAAAAGAGCCTAAGCTCTTACTTTAAGTATCAGAAAATTGTGTGGAGAGGATAGTCATAATCTTTGGAGTTTTCTCTTAATTATGGGATAAATAGAATAATTTAATAAGATGGATAAGTAATTTTAATAATAAGAAAATAGGATTTTGGCATTACATGTATTAAAAGGAAAACTTTGTAAATTTGGCTATAAAAATGAACATTGGTCGTATGATATAAAGGAAGAAAAGTAAAATGAAGACTTTTCAAAGAATAGCACGTAAGGAGTAAGGCAAGGAGACAAGGAGTAGTAGAAAGTCAAAACATTGACCAATGGAAATCAAGGTAGTAGAATATTTTGAGACAAAAGGAATCTTCACCAAAGACTCCTTAATTTTCTATGGTAGTAAAACCAAAAGGAGTATTCTACAAGCTAACATCAAAAGTACACAACAAGGAAGAGGAAGAAATGTGTGAAACAAGCTACTAGGAAAGATATTATCCCTTAAGCCAATAAACATTAGCCAAATGGAGAGTAGTAATGATGACTTAAGAAGATTTTTAAGAAAAACATCCTCTTGACTCTTTTGAATACGGAGAAAATTCTAATTGTTATTTCAAAGATCCCAACGGTCAAAAGCTAGATATGTAAGTTAGGAATATGCCTTTAAAATTATAAGAAGATCCAACGGTGAACCAATTCAGAGTGAGTATTTTATTAATACGGGTTTTGGAGAAAAATCAATAATAAGGAAACCTTTTGGTACAAGACCAAGCATGCTACGGTGGGGAGGAAGAAAAAGAAACGAATCTTGGTAGCCAAATACAATGAATTACACGTGCAAGGAAGCCAAGTCAAGGAGGGGAGGACCAATTCAAAGAAGAAATGAAGCAACCAATAAGGAACAAGCAAGTGGAAAGCTAAGGGAATGATTGGAGGGACAAGGAGAATAAGTAATAAATGTGAGGGAATCTAAAGGAAAACCATCAAATGAGAAGCAATCCACGGATGAAGACAAAAATTGAATGTATTGGTGTCACAAAAATGAAGCAAACCGTGGAAGTGGATTGACCAATAGAAGAATAATCAAAATTAAACCAAAGAAGGATGCTAGTAAAGGTAGAAAAGTCTAGCTCCTTTTGATTGGTGGATTCCATGGTGGAAAAGTCCAACTTAATTTCCATTGGCTCTCCACAAGACTTTGAATTAGTCAAGAATGCTAAGGAGAAGGAAAAGCTACGGATGACTACACTTCAATTGGAGAAACTACGTGGAAATTGGAAGCTTAGAGGAATAAATGCTTTGTGTACTTGGAAGCTTGCTTGGAGGGAGGTTATTGGCTAACCAATTAAAGATGAACATGTGTAGATAATCATAGATTTTTAGTGAAGAATGACATAAGCTTAATGCCTTATAAAAGTGGGGGACCGGTGGCATAAGGAAAGAAAGCAACGGATGGCATGCTTCACCAATTCAAGAATTAAGTGATCAAGCTTTGTCCTTTTCAAACAAACATTCCAACCCTTTTCAAAACTAAGACAGCCGTGCTACCCAAGGACCCTCTTGCTTTCCAAAATCTAACTTTCTATATCTTTTTCAAACACCATCAAAATCAAAGCCATAACAGCCCCATCTTTGGGAAGTTTACGTGTGTGGAGCAAGGAATTTTAAGACCAAGGTAGATTAATATCCAAAGCAAAGGTGAGGGAAGTTTTTGATAAACTAAATTTAAGTATATGCAAGGCTACTACTTAGGATGACTTAAGATAAGTTAAGGAATTAAAGGATTTAGCTTATATTCCATGAATTATTTTGAATTATGGACAATATATATGTTTATATTTCATGAATTATTCCATGAATTATTTTGATTAGGGAATATATATATATATATATATATATATATGTTCTTTAAACAAGCTTATTTTGAAATATTTCGTTGGTCTTAACTTATGTTATTTAGGTATTTATGTTGTTAATTAACTGTGGATCATATAACTTTCAAATTCTGGAACCAGTAAAAGATTTCTAATGAAATTGAGTAATAAGGACTGTGATAATATTGTGATGACCCTGTGATAATATTGTAATGACCCTGTGATGATATGGTGATGACCCCGTGATGACATTGTGATGACTCTGGGATGATATTGAGTTGTGATGAAAATGATGATGACCTTGTGATGATATTGAGTTGTGATGAAATTGATGAAAAAGAATGATTTACAAGACGTAAAATGAATCATGTCTGCATTTTCATGTGCATATACCCGGTGGGGTAACCTTTGAGATGATGAGATGATAAACCTTGTAAAGAAGTGTGTCAGATAACTAAACTGAGTCCATATGTTTTTAACTAGGGGGTAGTTGAGCCAGTGAGGACCACACCACCATGATGATCACATGGGTGGAGGTGATAATCCTATGCGCCACTGGGCTACCCTTACCGCATGGATAAGTTCGTTCCACTGAGAGAGGGTGGGGTTATCTGACAGTGGCCACAATTCTTGAGAAGTTAAGCTGAGATCTCAGTCATGCATCATATAATAAGATAAGCATGCATTTTCTTACATTTTATAACAAGTACGTGTGGAAAAAAGATGATTTAATGCATGTGTGGAGTAAACGATGATGATTAAATTTTAATAGCTGTGATAATAAATCCCCTGTATTTTATATATAACTAGTTACGTATATTTAATATTATGTCTGTTTATATTTAAATTTTGTTTATCATGACTTACCCGATTTTGTGTCTGGTGGTTGACACCTGTGATGACCCCAAATGATTTGGGCGAGCAGAGGAACCGTGATATGGATGTCGTACTAGAAGATGTGATGAAGCTGTTGTGATGATTCTCTGCTTTTGATGATCTATACTTTGATCTGTATCATGGACTGTTTGTGTATTGGACTATGGATTTGTGATAATGGACTGTATGGTATGTATATGTGGTATGTATATGCGTGAGTGGACGTCATGGATTACGTTAAGAATTACGCGTAAATTTTTATATTTCGTAAACAGCATTTTTTAAAAACTTAACAAATTTAATTTGGGCTTTTATTATTATTATTATTTCTGAAAAAAAAATAAATTTAGTTACAAATGAAAAATAAAAGCGGACGTTTCAATTTCGAATAAAATAAAAGCGAAATAGAAGCGGTTGTTTCACTTTCAGGGTTGTAACTTGGCTTGGCTGGAGGGTGGATATATTTGGAAAGTGACTAAGCAAATGTTGAGATTGAAATAGCATTAACTTTTCCATTCATTCAATTTTCATTCCACTACCTCTTTTTGCATTTTCTTTTTCTTTTGTACTTCCCTTTTATCTTGTCTTGACTCCTTTTTCTTTTCTTTTTTTTAATTGCAGACCATTTTTGATTTTTCTTTCAGTTTTCACCTGAATGCTTTTCTTTTATCCACACATCATATTTGCATTCCAATTTCAACTTGGGTGAGGTCATGATAGTGGTTTACATCAATTCTTTATCAGGTGTTTGAACAATTAGGTCTTAGGCTCAAGGGGCTATCAAAGGATCATTATTTTTAGGGAAGGCTATTTGGCTCAAGCTTAAAAGAATAAAATTGCCTTTATCACATCATGTATGCATGCATCAAAGAGAAACAGGGCAAGTTCTAGAGCGTCACCACTATGAGAACTCTCAAAAAAAATTTCTGTATAGGCACAATTCTCACAGGCTATAGGATCAAGCTAGATTTGTTGATTCCAAATCAAACATCATATTCATTCTAACAATCACTTTAGTCATGCAATAATTCCAGATTCTAATCATTGTTCATGCAATGTAATTCTCGAATGTTCTTATCACAATTTTCCCTATTCTCAATCAAGTTTCTTACTGATTCAACTTTGTAAATCTGGGTCATGCTTTTATCAAAATTGTCTAATATGTACTCCTACAATTTCAGTTAGGAATTAGACAATAAGTTACTTATCCACAAAAAGAATTTTTGATTCCAAAAAGAATTTCAGACATCCTTTGTTCTCAACATCATTAATTTCCTCAATTAACGCATACCCCCAATTCCCAGATTTAAAATTTGCTGTCCCCAGTAAATAATTAACTACTAGGTATGTGAAGAAACAAAAAAGGTAGGCGTTATTTGAGGACACAAGATAGCACAGAACATCAGTCTAATACTTATCCCCAAAATATGCACCAAGGTTCAATGCAAACATCAACTAAAACTGATAAATAAAACAAAGGATAATTCTAAAATGCAGAAACCATAGTAAACAAAAATAAAATACTGGAATAGTAAATAAAATACAATAGCAACATTACTCTTCAGCCATAGGGCATCTGGTGCTAGTGGGGGCTCAACTCCTTTTTCTTCTTTCCCTTGTCAACTTGCTTGCCCTGAAAGTCAAAAACCAAATTCCAAGATACCGTATGTTCAACAAATCTACACTCAGTTCATGGCCTAATCAGTGGACAATGGGAATTTCCAGATTTGGAATAGACTATATCAAGGTAGAATTGACTTCAAGGATGCTTTGACAGTTCATCTAACATTCTAAACACTAGCTACAAGTTAGACAAGTACAAAAGGCATCAGACAAAACAAAGAGTGAACACACAGCCACACAGTCAACACGTTTGTGCATACTCAGGCCAATGCTGTCATTCCTAGATTTAGTTGAAATCATATTGTGGACAATAAGATGTACAAGCATTCTAGATGATATCAACTGTTGAACTACAAGCAAGGAACCAAAATGACTGATGAACAAGAAACTTCAAGTTCAGGATAATGGTCATAAACATCCAAGGTTAAACAGACAAGAAATCCTAAACTTGAATTCAATAATAACTTACACCAGTATTAGAGCAAGCAAAACAGATTCCTTGATTGAAGCACATTGAGGCAATAAGAATAAACCATATTAAAAAGTAATGCCTAGACATGTGCTCACAAAATAATTCTGAGATGTCACAGTGCAAAGCAAGTGTAAAATTGATTTCAAACACAATTTCACAACAAAACCTCTCAAAAGATGCTATTCTATCTAAGCATTTGAGGCCATCTCAGAATCACAAGAAGCATCATCAGAGAACAACAACATTGAACTGCCCTAATTCAAACCAATTCCCAGATTTATCCAAGCAACATTACTATGCATTGAAAACTAACAAACATAAACAAGAATATAAACAAAAACAAATAAGCACAGATACAGAACACAAGGATGTCCTCCATGAGTTCATCCTCGGCCTTTATCTATTTCCTATTCTCTCAGTAGTATCTAGTTCCTCCTCTTGTTCTTCTTCTGGTGGTGATCTGGAACTAGATACCTCTGCTTCTTTCCTTCGTTTCGCTAACTTCCAGGTCCTCTTAACAAGGATTCACGGGTCAGCGGTACCTCGCATAAACTCGGGAGGCAGGTTAGTAACAAAATAAATCCAACCTTAAAGATAAAAATTTATAATGAATTTGGCTTAAACAATCCCCGGCAACGGCGCCAAAAACTTGTTGCGTACTCGGCAAGTGCACCAGTCGCTCAAGTAATAAAGTGATAAGAGAGTTATCGATCCCACGAGGATTGTTTGACCAATTAGATTATAAATCGTATCCTTAGGTTGGATGACAAAAGATATTTGAGAGAAATGTGTGGACAAAGTAAATGTAAAAGCTAAATATAAACATAAAGTATATATACAGACTCAAAAACTAAAACAGAAAAACAGAATACAGACAGACAGTTAAACATAAAATAAAAACCAACAGACACTGACAAACAGACAACAACAAAACGTAAATAGACAAAATAGAAAACAGAAAATAACAAGAAAAACAGATTTTTAGAATCCTTCACCCCCACTTGAAACGCACATTGTCCTCAATGTAAGCATGCAAAGAAATGCAAACAAAGAGACAACAAATAAAAGAAGGGAAAAGGAAACTCCCCAAAATGTCATTCACGCAAAATTGGAAGGACCAAAGAGATGTCCTCCACCAGCCCCTCCTCTACTTGAGGGCTCTCATGAAATGCTTTGAGTTGGTGACCATTGACCTTGAAGACTTTGCCGGTAGCTTCATTTTTAATCTCAATTGCACCATGGGGAAAAACATTAGTAATAACAAAAGGTCCATTCCATCTAGATCGAAGTTTACCGGAAATAAGCTTAAGGCGAGAGTTAAACAATAACACTTTTTGGCCACTATGGAACTCCTTTCTAAGAATCCTAGAGTCATGGAATTTCTTCACTTTCTCCTTGTAAATCTTGGAGTTCTCATAGGCTTCTAAACGAATCTCCTCAAGCTCTTGCAACTGAAGCTTCCTTTGCATACCTTTTTCATCAAATGCCATTTTACAACTCTTCACCGCCCAATAAGCACGGTGCTCAATCTCCACTAGAAGGTGGCATGCCTTATCGAAAACCACTCTATAGGGAGACATCCCCAAAGGTGTGCGATAAGCGGTCCTATGAGCCCATAAAGCATCCTCAAGAAGCTTGCTCCAATCTTTCCTGTTTGGTTGCACCACCTTCTGTAACACTTGCTTGATCTCTCTGTTAAAAACATATGCTTTCCCATTAGTTTGGGGATGATAAGCTGTAGCAACTCTATGCACAACCCCATACTTCTGAAGCAAGGATGCGAATGACCGGTTACAGAAATGGCTCCCCTGGTCACTGATAATGGATCTAGGCACACCACACATGCAAAAAATGTTGGATCTCACAAAATTCACAACAACTTTAGAATCATTAGTTCTGGTGGCCTTAGCCTCAACCCATCTAGAAACATAATCAACATCAAGCAAAATATATGAAAAACCATGAGAAACAGGAAATGGACTCATAAAATCAATACCCCAGACATAAAAAATCTCACAAAAAATAATGGGTTGCCGAGGCATCTCATGTCTATGTGTAATTGTGCCTCCTGCTCTCTGACACTGCTCACAAGTGGTGGTAAAGTGATGAGCATCTCTAAACAAGGTGGGCCAAAAGAACGCACAGTCTAATACTTTCCTAGCGGTCCTCTGAGGACCAAAATGACCTCCGGTAGGTGTGCCATGACAAAACTAAAGAATAGACTGAATTTCATGATCAGGCACACACCTTCGGATCACTTGGTCACTATCAAACCTCCACAAATAAGGATAATCCCAAACATAATATTTAGCATCACTCTTAAGTTTATCTATTTGGGACCTAGATGCATGAGGTGGAACAACAGATGCAACAAGGAAATTAACAATGTTAGCAAACCAAGGTGTGACATGCGATGAATGCAAATGCATCAAATGCTCATCAGGAAAATCATCACGAATGGGAAAAGACTCAAGAGGTCCCTCAATCCTGCTCAAGTGATCAACAACTAAGTTTTCTGCACCACTTCTGTCCTTAATATCAATGTCAAATTCCTGAAGAAGAAGCATCCACCTGATCAATCTAGGTTTAGCATCAGGCTTCTTTAACAGGTATTTCAAAGCTACATGGTCAGTAAAGACAGTGATATTAAAGAAAAGCAAATAAGATCTAAATTTATCTAAAGCAAAAACAATATCCAAAAGCTCTTTCGTAGTGGTGGTGTAGTTAACTTGGGCTGCATCCAAAGTGCTGAAGCATAAGCAATAACATGGGATAGTTTACCAACTCTTTGTGACAACACAGCCCCAAGTGCATAATTAGAGGCATCACACATGAGCTCAAAGGGAAGCTCCCAATTTGGCTGTTGCATGATGAGAGAGGTAGTCAGCTTCGTACCCAATCCCTCAAATGCCTCTTTGCAAGGCTGGTCAAATGTAAAGTCTACGTCCTTTTGGAGAAGCTTGGACAATGGCAATGCAATCTTATTGAAATCCTGAATGAATCTCCTATAAAAACCTGCATGTCTAAGAAAAGAACGTACTTCCCGCACAGAAGCGTGGTAAGGCAAAGAGGTTATCACATCAATTTTGGCCTTATCGACCTCAATACCTCTACTAGAGACCAAATGTCATAAGACGATACCCTCATGCACCATGAAATGGCATTTCTCAAAGTTAAGAACAAGGTTAGTACTAATGCATCGGTTAAGCACTCTAGAGAGACTATCCAAACATGCATCAAAAGAGGAACCATAAACAGTGAAATCATCCATAAACACCTCCATGCAACTTTCTAATAAATTAGAAAAGATGCTTACCATGCACCTCTGGAAGGTACCAGGTGCGTTGCATAGACCAAAAGGCATTCGGGTGTAAGCAAATGTGCCAAATGGACAAGTGAATGTGGTCTTATGTTGATCCTCTGGTGCAATATAGATTTGCATGTAACCACAAAAACCATCAAGAAAGCAATAATGTGATTTACCTGCCAACCTCTCTAAAACTTGATCAATGAAAGGCAGAGGGAAATGGTCCTTGCGAGTGGCCTGGTTGAGTCTCCTGTAATCAATGCAAACTCGCCAACTGTTGGCCACTCTAGTCGGAATCAACTCATTATCTTGATTATTCACAACTGTGACCCGACTTCTTAGGAACCACTTGGATAGGTGAAACCCAAGTGCTATCTGAGATGGGATAGATGATCCCTGCAGCTAGTAGCTTCGTGACTTCCTTCTTTACCACATCAAGAATAGTGGGATTCAGCCTCCTCTGTGGTTGCCTCACTGTTCTAGAATCATCCTCCAAAAGTATCCGATGCATGCAGATGGAAGGATTAATTCTAGGAAGATCAGCAAGTGTCCATCCAATGGCCTTTTTGTGGCCTCTCAAAACATGCATCAATTTCTCTTCATGCTCCAGTGACAGGCTACTAGATATGATGACTGGAAGCTTTTGAGCATCATCTAAATATGCATACTTGAGGTGCTCAGGTAGTGATTTCAGCTCCAAGGAAGGGGGCTGAATAGTGGAAGGTAAGGAAAGACTAGGGGCTGAGGGAAGTGGGATAGTAGGCTCAGAACTTGTATCTGTACCTGGAACATAATCAGAGTGAAGTGCGGAGGAAATTTCCGCACAAATACTACACACGGCAACAGAATCATCACAGGTACAATTACAAGAACCAAGATCAAAATCAGAAAAGTCAGAAGAAAAATCAAAAAGTAAATAAGAGATATCTACACTATCTATTGCAGTGTAACACCCTGAAATTTCAAAAACTATGGTCAAAATATTATATGAATTATTCTTGCATAGCTATTGATGTGAGTATTAGGGATTTGATGATCTATATTTAAATTATTTGGGTGAAATATTAATTAGAGATATTACAAAAATGTTTGAGGAGAAATGACCATATTGCCCTTTCCTTAAAACATAAATTACAAAAATGCCCTTGAGGTGAAATTACATAAATACCCCTGGATATTTTGATTAGATATTTTAAGGTTGAAATTACATAAATACCCCTAGATATTTTGGTTAGATATTTTAAGGTAGAAATTACAAAAATACCCTTGGATATTTTGGAAAATTACAATCATGTCCCTAGAGTGACAAATTACCATAATACCCTTGAGGCTAAAATTACCAAGACACCCTTAGATACTTTGCGAAAACCTGATGAAATTACAGAGTATCCTTTGATGGCAAATTACCAAAATACATTGAGACAGAAAGCTTTAGAATAGAATTTCTATGAATTTTATATGATGATAACTTTGAAATTCTATTCAAGAAAATTTAGGTAGCAGAAAAGTATAGAAAATGATAAGTAGAATCTGGGGAATTTTCTTTTAATTGTAGGATGTATAGACTTATTCAAAGAGATGATTTGGTAATTTTGATGGTCAGAAGTGGAACAGACTAATCAGAACTAAGATAAAAGCAATCTTGTAAGTAAAGTCCGAATAGCACTCTGTATAGATTGCTTGTGAACAATTTATACTGTAATTGAAGTCAGTTTCTGGAAAACTTTAGAATTCTATTATTCAATATTATCTTTGGGTAGAAGAATTCAAATCAAACTTGAATTCCTACTAGAAAATGCCATGTGTGAAGCCATAAGGGAATTGAATTCTTCTTCATCATCAAAAATGACATATGTACATAAAGTAACATGAAATGAAATAAGATTTCTCTCCTTTCCTCTAGTATTCACGTGAAAGATGGAGAACCATGGAGAGGCTTCATGATTTGCCAAGTGGAGGGACACTTGGAAGAAAGAAGGAAGAAGCTTCAAGATCATGACAAGTGGTGGGACACTTATAAAGGTCATGACAAGTGTAGGGACACTTGTAATGGAAGCATCATGACTTAGGAGATTTTTGTAAATATTAAATTATTTTCCAACTACTATATAAAGGGAGGGGGAACTTAAGTGCAAGTCATTTTCAAGACCACCCCTTTCTACAAGAAGCCACACATGAACTACCTCTCGATATCCTTTTCATTTCACTTTCATCCTCTCCTTTTCAAAGCTTAAATCAAATAAGAAAGATCCCACCATCTTGAAGAAATCACGTGTAGAATAGCTAGCTAGGAAGAAGTAAACAAGCTTAGCAAAAAGGTTATAAGGTATGTATAGGGAAGCTTTATTAAGTGTTGTTTGTGTTTGAATAAATGTTTGAATTTCTGTTTGAATAAGTACTTGAAGTTCTGTGTAGTATGACTTGTGTCTGAGAAATTATTGGACTTAAGTTACAAATTATATGTATGAATATTTGAATGAAGTTCTGTGTTGCTGAGTGTTTCCATAAATCTCTGTACATGAATGATGTGTAGAGACTTTGAACTTGAATAACAAGCTGAATTGTAACATCCTCAAAATTATATTATAATTACTTGTAGAAATATGATGATATTTAGATACAAGTATGTTTAAAGAAAAATGACTAAATCACTCTTTCCATGAAGTAGAAATTACTAGAATACCCTTAAGATAAAATTATAAAAATGTCCTTGCATATTTTTGAAAATGACCAAAATGCCCCTAGGATGAATGGCAAAATTACCAATATGCCCCTAGGCCAAAAATGCTCAAATAAATTTAGAAATTTTGTAGGAACATGATGAAATTATAGAGTACACTTAGCTGACTAAGTATCAAAATATTTTGTGACAGAAAACTCTAGAATAAAATTTCTAGGAATTTTATAAGATAACAACTTTGAGACTTTATTTAAGAAAATTCAAGCATAAGACAAATATGGAAAAATGATACATATAATCTAAGGAATTTTCTCTTAATTAAAGAATGTATAAACCAATTTAATAAAATGGTTTAGTAATTTTGATGGTCAGCAGAAGTATAGGCTAATAAAAAACAAGATAAAGAGCAATTTAGTATGTAAAGTTTATATATTGCTCTGTATAGACTACTTGTGATTTATTTAAACTATCATTGAGATAAATTCTTAGGAACATCTAGAGTTCTATTATTCATCTTTAGATAAAAGAATTCAAATTAAATTTGATTTCTTTTTAAGAAAATACCATGTGTAAATGCCGTATTAGAAACTAGATTTTTATTCATCATAAAAAATGACCACATGTAGCATGAAAGGAAGAAAAATTTGTATTCCTTCCCTTTAGATTGGTCATTCATGTGAGAAAACATGTAGAAGAGGCAAGAAACTTCATGATAAGCCACTTGGAAAGCAAGCCACATGATAGAAACAAGTGGCATAACACTTGTATGGCATGGATGTAAGATAATATGAAAATGAAGCCAAGATTTCTCCACCTCCACCTAGCCTTCACGTGAACTTTGATGAAGCAAGGAGAAGCTTCATGAAATTGGACACATGTTGGGACACTTGTAAAGGCATGCCAACTAAGTGGACACTTGGAAAGGCAATCATTATGACCAAGACAAGTGTTAGGACACTTGTATGGCATATAATTAGCTTGGAAGATTTTTTTAAGGAAAGTTATATTTTCTAAACACTATATAAAGGACTTTAAGTGCAAGCCATTTTCAAGGCATTCTCCTACCCTCATTCACGTGACCACTCTCTCCCTACACTATCTTCATTTCATTTCATCTTTCTCTTTTAAAGCTTGAATCAAGTAAGAAAAACAAACCCATCACTTTGAAAGAATTTTCGTGAGAAACCTAGCAACCTTAGGAAGAGTTCTTGTCAAGCTTTGTAGAAGGATATCAAGGCTTCATCTATAAGAGGATTTCCCAAGGAAGGAAGGAAGGAAGGAAGCCATTTATCCATTCAATTTCAAGATTCAAACTCACCTGAGGTAGGCTAAGCTTAAATCTCTTGTTAATCAATGGCTTGGATTAATTTACATGCTTTAGTAGGATGAATTATGGTTATTATTTAGGCTTGAATTTTGTGCTATTTGAAGGTTATTCTTTGATGAGAATATGTTGATTTAAGCCATAAGATAGGCTTGAATGATTCAATCTTGAGGATTAATTAGTGAGGTGGTAGGTGAAAGGAGAATTAAGATGTATACTAGGTTTGAATCTTTTCTTGTGAATGTTTAAAGGAATTAGATATTATTTATATTGAGGATTATTAGTTAGATTACTAACATAATTTTTCTATAGTTAAGGCTATTCTCTGGTTATGCATAAGTTGGTAATAATCTTAGTTGATTAAGGTATGGTGGTGTAACCATACTTATGGTACATATGATGATATGATGAAAATATTTTTTCCATAAGGTAATATGTATTTCACTTTGGGATTTGATTTTATTATGGATGGATATTTATGTGATAAGATAGGTGGATTCATGTTTCCAAGTCCAGTACAAGGCTTTGGGGAAACAGAATCTGATGCTACATACAGTACGATATGTAGTACCCAGGTGCAGGATACATGGCAATATTCATGCATGTTTGCGTAAGACTATAGCAGCGTCTACATCTAGTACGAGGTGTAGCCACATACAGTACGATATGTGGAGGCCATTGCACCCTGGGATAGTTCATCTCATTCATTCATATAATTGCATATTTCTTGTGGATGTGTTTGAATATTGATGATTGACTAACCTACTAATAAGTTTGGGATTTAGCTCTGCCTATTGAGAAATTTTATTTCTCATAAAGTTTTGTTTCATGTTTTTCTTAGATGACAACCATGGTCAGGTTCATTGAAGCTCTGGAGTAGTGAGGAAGTTATGTACTAGACTGAAGTATGGAAAGTACTGTACTTGTATTATATGGTTGTAACAAGAACTATGGCTATGTATAATGTATTAGTTTCAAAACTTTTGTAAGTTTTATGTTTTAGAATTTTTACTAATATATGCTTCTTAGAAAATTTATCTTTAAGTAATAATAAAATTAATAAGAATAAGTAGAAATTTAGGTTGTTACATGAATTCTATACTTGGTTTGGGTTAAATTTCTGAGACTGATGTTGAGAATAAATATGAAATGATAAAATGAATAAGTTATGCATAAGTGAATCAATTTCATGTGTTTCATGTGTATAAGAATTGCCTCATAATGGAGGTGTGTATGAGAATTGCCTCAAGAGGGGGTGTGTCAGATAGCTACAGGAACTGAGTTCGAGCATTCAGACAAAAGGAGTTTGAGCTGGGGGGTAGTTGGCAGTGGGGAAATCACACCACCCATGATGATCACATGAAGTGTGGGTGAGAATCCTGTGCACCACTATGGTACCTTGACTGATCGTTCCAGTTCTGTGCCACGGGGATGGGGCTATCTTGACTATTGGTACCAAATGATAAAAAGAGAATCATGCATCATGATAAGAAAGAATAATGCATCTTGAGAATGTTGTTATAAATATCTACATATTGAATATAATCTGTTGCTTAAATTATGTTTATCATAAACTTATCCTGTATTTTGTGTCTGTGATTGACACCTGCCATGACCTCAATCTAATTAGGTGAGCAGATGAATAGTAAAAGAAGGATTGGCAAGATGATGTATGAGGAAAGGACTTTGGTAAAGATGCTTAGTTGAAGATGTTCATTGTAATGAAATATTTTGGTGATTTGTACCATGTAATAGAACTGATATCAATCTGTATTTTATTTTATATTATGTCAGACTTATAAATACCAATCGGTGATGAAGAACTTTTTATTAGTGATTAGTAACATTAGTATTAATTATTTTTAAGCAAGAAGAAAAGAATTTTCATTAAGAATCAATAAATAATAAGATGAAAAAATTGAGGCGTTACATGCAGCATCAATGATATCAAGAAGAAAAACAGAATGCTCCTCTACAGGATGTCTTATAGCCTCAAAAATGTTAAACTGAACAATGTCATCACCAAACTTCATAGAAAGAGTTCCTGCATGCACATCAATTTTGGTTATGGCTGTCATCAAGAATGGTCTCCCTAGGATCAATGTGGAACCATGGTTGGAAGACTCATTCTCCATATCCAAAATGTAAAAATCTGCTGGGAAGATCAAATTATTAACTCGCACTAGCACATCTTCAATAAGTCTAAGTGGAAGCACAACACTCCTGTTGGCCAAGTGAATGACAACACCAGTGGGTTTCATCTCACCAAGGTGTAGTGATATGTAAACTGATGTGGGCATGACATTAGTGGAGGCTCCAAGATCACACAAGGCATCTGCAAAAGTAATATCACCAATGGTGCATGGGACAGTGAAAGTGATCCTTGCACTTATGTGGCAAGGTGGATAGTGGAATGACATCAATAGTTTTACCCTGTATCAGTGCGAAAACATTTCTGCCCATCTTCACTTGCTCATTTCCCTTCAGCTTCCTCTTATGGGTGCACAAATCCTTCTGTTTGATGGCATCCAAGAGGGGAATGTTGACTTCTACCCTCCTAAAAGTATCAAGTAGATCAGAATCGAGGTCCACCACTTTCTTTGTAGAAATGGCTCTAGAAGGAGAAGGTAAGGGAATCTATTTTGGTGCAAAATCTGTTTTGGCACCATCATCAACTTTTTTACCAGCACCAACATCAATTTTAGCACCAGTATTTGGAAGTTCCCTACCACTCCTCAAGGTAATAGCACTCACATTCTTTGGATTAATAACTGGTTGCGTTGGAAGGTTACCAGAACCTTGCTGCTGCATCTGGTTGACAGTTGTAGCTAACTGTCCAATCTGAGTCTGTAGGTCTTGGATGGTGGCACTGACATTTTGTTGAAACTAGATGTTGCTGGTGGCCATTTGCTTCATCAAATCCTCCAAGGAAGGTCCAGAACTGGCTTGCACAGGTTATGCAGGTGTAGGTGCAGGTTGCTGGAACTGTGGTTGTTGCCTAAAAGGAGGAGGTTGGTATTTGGTGGTGGCAGGCTGGAAGGGGTGCTGCGGAGGTCTAAAGGGCTGCTGCTGTTGTGGACCAGGACCATACCTCAAATTTGGATGATCTCTCCAACCAGGATTATAAGTGTTGGAGTAAGGATTATACTGCTGTTGAGGTCTGAATGACTGGCCAGGTTGCATGGCAGAAACTTCAGCAGGTTGTTCTGTCTCTTGGAGAGTGGGGCATGCATCTATGGGATGATCAGGCACACAACAGATACCACATAGCCTTGGTTGATTGGCTACCATCACATTCTGTTGTTGACCAATAGCAAGTTGCCTCACAAGGGATGTCAACTCTGTCAATTTGTTCTCTAACCTCTGGTTATCAACAACCATAGAGACATAAACTTCATTTGCAACCTTGGATGTTGCAACTCTAGCACCAAATTGTTGATAGTTGGCTGCCATGTTAGAAATCAACTGCCTTGCAGCAAGAGGGGTCTTGTCCATCAGAGCACCTCCACTAGCTGCATCTATCATACTCCTGTCCATCAACATCAAGCCTTCATAAAAATACTAAATCAGTAATTGCTCACTGATTTGATGTTGAGGACAAGTAGCACACAGCTTGTTGAATCTCTCCCAATACTCATTCAAAGACTCTCCAGGAAACTGCCTTATGCCACAAATTTCCTTCTGGATGGATGCTGTTCTAGAGGCAAGGAAGAATTTCTCCAAGAATCTTCTCTTCATGTCTGTCCAAGTGGTGATAGGATCTGTTTGAAGGTACAACCAGTCCTTAGCAACACCATCCAAAGAGAAAGGAAATGCTTTCATCTTAACATAATCCTCATGAACGTCATGTGGTCGAATGGTGGAACACACCACATGAAAATCCTTAAGGTGTTTATGTGGATATTCACCAGCAAGTCCATGAAACTTTGGAAGCAAATGGATCAGTCCAGATTTCAGCTCATAACTGATCTCAGTCTCAGGGCATTGAATACACCAAGGTTGGTAAACAACATCAGGTGTAGCTAACTCCTTAAGAGTTAGGTTGTTATCAGCCATTATATCAAGATACTTAGAAGTAGAAGAATTAGAAGTAAATTCAGAATCAAAGTCAGAAGACACTATGCTACTGTCTAAAACTACACTATCAAAGTCATCTAAACTAATGTTATGTCTATTTAATCTATGAAATGTCCTATCTGTCTCAGGATCAAATGAATGCAATTCACTTGATGTGGATCTCGTCATACACAATGCAACTCATAAAGGACAATAAAAAGCACAAAAACAACCCTAAAAAGTTTAAACAAAAACTAAAATTTAAAATTTCAAACTTTTTTTTTACTCCCAAGCTATTAGCGTGAGACTGGCGCTATCAGCGTGGAATGTTCGAATCTATGGCGCGATTAGCGTGGATTCCATGCTATTAGCGCCAGGACTTCAACATCAGGTCCTGGAATCGAGCTGGTGGCGCGATTAGCATGGATATTCGTGCGATTAACACTAGGACGATGACAAAGGTCCCTGGTTTCGAATATATGGCACGATTAGCGTGAATTGCCACGCTATTAGTGCCAACTGGACGTTTTGCTCTGTTTTGCTGGGTTTTCCTCTGTTTTTATGGGCAAATACAAAGCTAATGCAATAACCACAAGCACATAATCATGTAACAAGCATAGTTGTGCAACAAAACGTAAAAATGCAAGAATTAAAACTACTTCTATGAACTAATTGCAATGAATTAAAGCTAGCACACAATGAACTGTGTTCCCCAACAACAACGCCAGTTTTAATATTGCGTTGTCGAGACGTATCAAAAGCAATTTAACTAAGCTAATTCTGTAGCACAGGGTTAACCTAGGTTGACTCAGAGACACGATCAATATGGTTCTAGCTTCAAATCATTGGTAATAATAAGGGGGAATTTTGTCGAACAGTTGGTATGCACAAAGTAAAACATGCAAGAACACAAACTAAAATAAAAGAACAATGCAGAAATTAACAAGATTATCAAGGAGTAAAGTAAAACAAATTAGAAAGCATCAATCTAATTCACCAAATCAAGCTATTCGAATCATCATCATTCTCATAAATTGATTCTATCATGAACATTCATTCAATCTCAATAGAAGCAGTTCAATCGACTCTACTCCTAAATTAATTGAATCCACAGCCCTAACTGAAATATCATTCAATTAATCTTGTGGTTATCATTCGAAATTAGGACATGAATCCATAATCCTATCTCGCTTTCAATCCTAAATGCATTCATAATCATGAAAACATAATAGAAATTGAAGAAGAAAGTGAACATTCAAATAGAATTCAAAATACCAAACTGGAACTCCAATACTTCTCTTGCTTGAGTTGGATCCATGGATTGATTGATGATTTAGCCTTCCATGATCATCACCATGGAAAGCCCCATGAAATGAGTGCAGTAAAATAGAAGGATAGCAAGATGAAAATGAAGAAGATGAAGAACAATTGAGAGAAAATGAAGAACAAGGGTTTTGATCCTAAAACTTAAAAGAGAGAAATGTAAAACTGTTTTTATTAAATGAAATGTAATGTAAAGTGTGTCAAAATCTGTCGAATGTCACTAATATGTAGTGACTAAGTCTGAAGAAAAGAATGAGTCATGAACCAAACCCATCAATTCTAATTATTTACTATTTACAACCATAAAAATCAAATTTGCAGCCCAAAAATGCAAGTGCAGTGGTTCTGACTTCAAAGCCCAAAATGACCCTCCAAATGGCAGAATTAGCCTTGGCTTATTTGTGGAAAACATGTAGATCTTTTCGTTATCTTTCCAGGGACTCCTAGAATGCTCCATTCGAAGTTCCGTAGCACTCTATAGGTCCTATACAAGGCAGATCGGTCAAGTGAGCATAAAATCCAAAAATGTGCTACAATTAGAAATTAAGCCCACTTACTTGCCTAAGACAAAAACTGAATTAGAATGGAAAAATAAAAGTCCAAGAGAATTCAATTAAGCTAAGATGGATAGAAAAATATTTAACTAAAAGCACTCCATCATTACTGCAAAATCTTAATTTTTTTTTTGAGATTTGTAACTGCTCAACTTCCACCTAATTCAAAAATTTGAATTATCTGAGCCTTTATGGTAGTGGGTAAATTTGAAATGACAGTTATGCTTTTAAATTTGAAACTTTGGAACCCAAATTCATCTATAAATGCAAGTCCTGTGCTTGAGACAAATCACACCTCTCAAGCTTTGCAATTCCTATCTGCTTCTCTTCTTTAGAGTCCGGTTTCTGTGCTTCTTATTTCTTTTATTCCTCACACTCACCATGTCTGCTCCCAAAAGAACTAAAACCTCAAAAAGGAAGGCTGCTGAGATTTCCAACCCTGTTGTGAGTAGGCTAGATCATTGGTTCCCAGCTGAGCGTGATAAGATTAATTACCTACAATTCATTGCTACAAAGCTTATCTGCCCTCCTAAACACCTTGATCTTGCTTAGTTCACCAAAGAAGGCTTTCACTTCCCTACTTTGATTGAAGCTTAGGGATTGAAAAAGTTTGTTGAAATGAAGGGTACCTTTTACCCTGATCTTGTGAAGGTATTTTACACATGTGCCAAAGCCTCCATGGATGGAACTATTCTATCTCAAGTCAATGGGGCTGGTGATGGAAACACTCCTGAGGTCTGGCAAGAACTTGCTGGAATTTCCTTTGTTGGTGAAAGGAAATTTGAGGAAGAAGCTGAAGGTTACACCAGAGTTGAAACCTATAGAGGTATGCTGCTTGATCCTCATATGAGATTGAAATTGAGGCTGAGCACTGGTCCTATGACTCATGAGGATAGACTTCTTCACTATATAATCACCTATATTCTGACCCCAATGTAACACCCTCAGATTTCTATATATATGCGCATTTTCTGATAAATCTGCATTTCTAAAATAGATGACATAAATGCCCTTAGAAATTTTTAAAAATGACCAAAATGTCCTTGAACAATTCCACAAATGACAGTTAGGTCCCTAGGGTAAATGACTAAAATGCCCCTAGACAATTGCACAAATGACCAAAATATCCTTTTAGCTCTGATTAAGCCAGGAAACCACAGTAAGATTATGGAAGCCTGACAATAGTTCAGTATGCTCCTAAATAGGAAATTAGTGACATTTTTA
>PYAF01000558.1:136491-147729 GCA_007407185.1 Glycine tomentella
TCTCCAAACTTATGATTACCTTGCTTTCTATTTGGTTTATTTTCATTGGCTAAGGCTTGTCCACCATACAAGTGGCTAGATTCTTGAGAGTTCCACACCCTTCTTCAGTCCTCTTTATTTTCACGTGGATTGCTAAGCTTCTAGGGAAAGTTTTAACCAATTTGCCTTCCTTTTACGTTTTTGTGTTTTTCTTATTTTTCGAAAAAACCCATTTTAGTAAAATAGTGGTTCTGACTTCATTAACCGTTGGATCTTCTTAAAATTTTAAAGGCATACTACTATCTCACATATATAACTTTTAACCGTTGGGATTTGTGAAATAATAACTAGAACTTCCTCCGTGTCCAAAGGAATCAAGAGGAAGTTTTCTTCAACAAAAATCTCCTTAAGCCATCATTGCTTGGCTTTCCAAATGGTCCAATTACATGTTACCTAGCTTTTAGCCATACAAGTGTCCCAAATCTTGATTGTTCTCAAGCTTTCTTCCTTTTTCTTGCAACTCCATGGCCATATTAGATTTTTAGAGCAAATATGTTGCAATTTTACAAATTTCACATAATGGCTTTGAATGGCTGAAATTTTAGAGATTTTAATGCTTTATTTTACTTACTTATGTCTTGAAATTGTATCAAATTATTTCTATAATTTATGAAACCCTTATTCAAATTGCTTTCTTAGGAGTAAAATTAGTTAGAAACTAACTTAGGGTTTAGTGACATTTTAATAAGATGTCACACATTTTTCTTCCAATAGTTTTATCTAATTTCCTATTGGTTCATTTTGTTTTTAATTAGTAAAATATCTAGACCAATTAAAGAATCTATTCCTTCCATAATTAAGAGAAAATTCCCTAAATTGTATTTTTCTCCTTTTTGTGTTTCTATGGAACTTAGATTAATCTAGATTCAATTCTTTTTGAAATATTTTTCAAAATTTCTAAAAATTCTATTTCATGATTTTTCATTACTAGTAATGTCAATAATTCCTTATCTAGGAGCATACTATACTTTTGTCAGGTTTCCATGACCTTACTGAGGCTATCTGACCTTATCAGAGCTAAAAGGGTATTTTGGTCATTTGCAAGAATGTTTAGGGGCATTTTTGTCATTTACAAAAATATCCAAGGATATTTATGTCATTTTTCTAGGAATGCATATTTATAAAAAAAAACATATATATTGAAATATGAGGGTGTTACATATATTGATTTCCAAACAATAGTAATGAAAGATATATAGATAAAGAACCAATCACACAACAATTTATACTGGTTCACCTCGCAAACATAGAGGCTACATCTAGTGTCTTCCAACCAGCACTAGGTTAGAGTTTTCACTATATCAAATTATTCTTGTACACGCACATCAAGTGACAATCTCTATCAACACTAGACAAAGATTGTGAATTCTAAAACACTATTAGAATACAAGTCACAAAGATCTTGAGAAACCTACTCAAATCTTCAAACCTAGAGAACCCTTCTCTGGAATGCTTTACAAAGAATCAATTTGAAATATTACAATCCAACAAAACAAACTCTTAGAAAATCTAAAAAAAGTGATTCAAGATAAACACTACCTGTGATCCTTCATGAATGAATGAATGAAAATGAAATGAGATTACCACACAATCCAGGTAATATGAATTCTATTGCTCAGAATCAATATCTTGAAAACTTATTTTCTTTAGCACATCTTTAAAACTCAGAAATCTTGATCTTCACAAGATGTGTTACTCACAAGGAAATCAATCTCTTGAACACTTAAAAAGCTTTGTTTCTTTTTGGTATGTCACTCAGGTGTATTGAATAATTCGCACAAGTTCTATTTATAAAGAACTGACTTACAAAGGCTTTTAAAAAACTGATTTAACTGACAATTATTGATTAATATGCTAGTGTAATCGATTATTTGCCATATGTAATTGATTAAAATAACTAAATAATAGATTAAATTATTCCTCAACAATCTGGAAAAAGATTATGAACAAAATAATCCATTATTTCGCAATGTAATCGATTAAAGGAGAAAAGCAGAGTTTTCTAAAAAGCCTATGTAATCGATTACGATAAATGGTAATTCATTAAAGTAGCAATGTATGATTTTCCAAAATACACTATGTAATCGATTAACTGAATCTTGTAATCGATTAAAGTGTTCTTCATGGCTTTTCCAGATTTAGAACAAAAGCATTTAATTGATTAAAACATTGTGTAATCAATTAAAATAGTAACTTTTCATTTTTCCAAAAACATAGCCATGAGAATTTATTTTCTTTTGAAATCATTTAGCAGCTTTCAAGTTTTAATTGGACCTATGTATGCAAGTTCAATGAGACATGCAAATTGCAATGCAAGGATCACAAAACAATGTACTTGAATCAAACTTAAATAAATTGCACATGTCTTCATACTTGATTGGGCATGTAAAAGCAAAAAATATCTTTAAGTCAATCATTAAACTTCTTCTTCATTCTTGCTTTGATTCTTCTTGCAACTTCCCCTATTTCCAACAAAATATCTAGCCACTATTTGTCTCAATGACTTGCTGTCATTTTGATACTTTGACTTCTTACACAACTTCTTAATCATACTCAGAGGCATTGTCCACTAAATGTCATTTGTTTGGTCGGTTAAAGGTGACTTAGCTAAATTTGGTTGCTGGTGGATCATTTTCGTCTTTATTGTTCAAGTCATACTAAATTGTATGGAACTCAGGTTAAGTAAATCAAATGGTGATGTTGTGTTGTTTAGGTGCAAAGATTCTACACAGCATTTTGATCACACAACAACAGGTCATTACAATTCTCAATCTAAGTATAATGAAAATATACTTTTTCCTTCCTTAAATTTATTCTTCAACTCACAGTAAATCTATTGGAATCTCAGAAGTGCAAATGAAACAGTCATGTTTTGTTGGTTGGTCATAATGAGATGTCTATGCCATTGATCTGGTGAATTCATAGGTGACTTATTCAAAATTGGTTTTTGACTGATCGATATATTGTTCAACATATTTTTTGTTTCAGATTTCTATAATATTAATTAATGTCTCAATCGTATTAAGTTGTCAGGTTAGGCAAACATGGAACAACAAATTCTTAAGAGAAAGCTTGATGCTAAAGCTGCAAGGTTAAAGCGAAGACTGATGCTGCAAAGAAAGAGATTCAGTGAATATAAATATAATGGTGCTAATAAGACACAACTAATGAATGAAACTGAAGGTTGGAAAGGTTGGAGTTAAGTACCACTATTTCTTATTATGCAGGAACGAGTCATATTTTTATGCAAACTGACAGTGAGGATGAAGTCTCAAATGCCATTGATGATTATCTTGACCATATTGCTACAAGTTTGTCTCTATATCCATAAAGTGTTTGGTTAAATCACAGTGTTGTTTATGTTAATTATGTTGTGTTACTAATGTTTTATTTTGTAGGATATGTTGATTTAGGAGACGCCACTGAAATATGTCCATATTGCCAAACATGTATGTGGTATGAAGAAAGTTTGAGGAAAAATAAACAGCGTATTAATGGCAAATATAGACTTTGTTTTAGTATTGGAAAAATACAACTTCCTTTTCTGAAGAATCCACCAAAACTGCTACAATGATTACTATGTGATCAAGAGTCACGTGAAAGTCGAAATTACCAGGAAAATATCAGGGCTTATAATATGATGTTTGCTTTCAGCTCTCCCGGTGCCAATATAGATACCAATTTGTCACAAGGAAAGGGTCCACCAATCTATAGAATTCATGGGCAATCATGTCATTTGATTCGAAGCCTATTACCAAGGCTTGGGAAACCTCCAAAATTTGCTCAGCTGTATATATATGATACAAAAAATGAGGTTCACAATAGACTTGGTGGAGCCAGGTAAAGCATGGTCTAACAGTTTTAAAAATATTTAACATCTTGTAATTATTATTGCTTTGTGTTATTGCCTATGTGTATCTCACAAAACTGTTTGTTTCTGGTATGCTTTGAACCATGATTTCCTATGTTATTTTATTGTCTACTTTACTAAATTTAATTTGTTTTTTACCTATAAATCTTTTATGGATATCTGATTTCCTATGACATATTATATCATTAACCTTGCAAATTTATACACATCTTTATTATCCTACAGCTTAGAATTTCTAGAACAAGCACTGCTCACAATTTCCTCTAATTTTCAGATGGGAAAAACATCTCGATTCACATCTTATATTACAGTTGAAAGAAATGCTTGATGAATACAATGTTTTTGCTAAGTCTTTTAGGATGGCCAAAGATAGATATGAGAACTATCAGGCACAAAATTTAAATTTACAATTGATTTCAGATAGGAAAAAAGATGGGAGGATTTACAATTTGCCCACAGTTTCTGAAGTTGCTGCCGTTATTGTTGGTGATACAACTCAGCCTATCAATAGAGATATCATACTTGAAAAACAAAGTGGACGATTACAAAGAATTAATGAGCTTCATCCAAGTTATCTTGGATTTCAATATCCTCTTTTATTTACTTATGGTGAACATGGATACCGGAATGATGTCAAGCATAGAGATATGGAAAATTCAGCTCAAAGAAAGAGGGACAAACTTACTATTAGAGAATTTTTGTGTTTTAGGCTACAATTCAGGAAAGCAGAGGGACAAATTTTATTGAGATCTAGAAGACTCTTTTAACAATTTGTTGTTGATGGTTACACAATGATGGAATCTGAATGGTTAATGTTTATAAGAACACATCAAAGGCAATTGCGTTGTGATAAATACAACACTTTGATTGCCTCACAGGAAGGAATTGATAATCAACGTGGGAATTATGGAAAGCATATTGTCCTTCCTTCGTCGTTTGTTGGTGGCCGCAGTTATATGGATCAATTGTACTTTGATGGAATGGCTATACGCAACACGGTTGGATTTCCTGATTTATTCTTGACATTCACTTGTAATCCTTATTGGCCTGAAATTCAAAGGTCTGTCACAGGGCTTAATTTAACCGTACAAGATCGACCGGATGTTGTGACAAGAATTTTTAAATTGAAGCTAGAACAACTCATTTATGATTTGAAAGATAAACAGATTTTGGGCAATGTGGTCGCATGTAAGTCTTGCACTACAATTTACTTATTATTATCAAGTTCAAATTTTTTCCTTGTGTTTGTCTAATAATATAATGGTTGCAGATATATACACAATTGAATTCCAAAAGCAAGGCTTGCCACATGCTCATATCTTGCTTTTTTGCATCCTTCCAGCAAGTATCCGAGTCCTGGAGATATTGATAGCATTATATCAGCTGAGATACCAGATTCAATTGAGGAACCAGAACTCTATGAGTTTGTCAAATATCATATGATTCACGGTCCGTGTCAGTTTTCTAATAGAAGGTCTCTATGCATGAAAGATGGAAGATGTTCTAGATTCTTCCCAAAAAAATGGCAAGCTGAGATTGTTGTTGACCAGGATGGCTATCTTGTTTACAAAAGACATGATGATGGGAAGTACATTGAAAAAAATGGAATAATGCTGGACAACAGATACGTGGTGTCATACAATGCAAAGTTGTTATTGAAATATCAAGCTCATCTCAATGTAGAATGGTGCAACCAGTCAACATCGATTAAATATTTATTCAAGTACATTCATAAAGGCTATGATCGTATAATAGTTGCCCTTGTCCTTCTACAAGACCATCCTGAAATAACAGATTGGTCTATTGATGAGCTGAAACACTATGTAGATGGTAGATATATTTCTCCATGTGAAGCTTGCTGGAGAATATTTTCATTCCATATACATAAGAGATCACCCGCTGTTGAATGATTGTTGTAACACCCCGTGTGCACCCGGTGTATTAACATTATTATAATATCAGAATAGCATAAAATTCTATGGTAAAGCAAATAAAGCTGCGGAAGCATGTAAAGATCGCATTTCTTGAGACATTATGTATGGTACAATAACATCAGCATGAATAAAACTCAAACATATCTACATTTAGCCCTTATTGATCCAGATAAACAAAGCCAAACAAAACAACCAAATCCAGGCAGATATCAACCATATCTTCATAGATATGACATGAGACAGAAACCTACCTCAATATACATACACCACAAGGAGCCTAAATTCTTTCAGACTTCGGTCAACAAGCTCCTAATGCTCAACTCTGGTGTGCTTTTCACCATAGGATCTATCCTCTGTGCTCTACACACCTGCAACATAAACCCCACAAGGGGTGAGATAGAAATCTCAGTAAATTCAGGGTTCTTGGAGGTATTTCCTCCCCCTGGTTCACTATCAACTGCCTACTGTAACAATATGGCTTATCCATAGCCATTTGCATTCCCTCACCACATATCCCTCATACTGCTTATTATGCACGCCTAACCAGGTCTGTGCACCCACCATCTATACTGAGAGATCCTCTGTCTTGGACAAATAGGCTCTCGCAAGCTCCATGAGCTTTAATTCTCAATCTCATAACATATATATCTCAGCCTTCTCGGCTTTCCTATCTCATATCTATCTCATATATATATATATATATTCATCCTATCTGTAACACCTCATCACTGCTGAGGTAACACTGGTCCAAGGAATAGGTTCTCTGTAACCTAGTCCTTCACCTGGGGATAATCATCAAACAGGTACAAATCCCCAGAATCTCACTGGACACTAGTCAATACCTAAGGATTTCATCATACAATCAGCCTTTACGGCTCACATGAACAAGCTGCATGCACATAGCAGCCTAAGACAAACATATACAATCATCACATGCTGCTTGAGAGAGCTCATCCCCTAAAGAGCACATTCCCTCAGGGCTTTCCATCGAGTACCTGAATAGGATCATCTACTGAAAGGCACATCTACTCAGGACTCGCTCTGTTCATGCCTGAGGAAGATCAGCCATTTAAGGGCACATTCCCTTAGGACTTGCCACTGAGTGCCTGAATAGGATCATCCATTGAAAGGCACATCTATTCAGGACTCACTCTATCCGTGCCTGAATAGGATCATCCACTTAAGGGCACATCTACCCAGGGTTTACATGGACGCCTATGGATTATCCCAGGGGAGATCATCCACTTAAGGGCACATTCCCAAGGGGTCTATAGTCCACTATTCTCATAAACAATACAAAGCATGACACTCTCACAGTGTGAATCTAACATCAAAACCAACATGCCATAACGACATTACCTCAATACACATTGCAACACCATCATGGTGTGTCACTATCATAGTCATCATCATACAACATCAAGGTGCCTGGCATGTCATACAGAACTATCATCAATATACAACATAACACTCTCGCAGTGTTAGGTTATCATCAGGCACCAAACACTCACACAGTGTTTATCTCATCACTAGAACATCAAGGTATATCTCTTATACCCAATACAGCTCAATCCTCTATCCTAGTGTTTAACTACACTAGTTATCATATACATGGCTTATACACCTATCAGACACAACAGTATCAAACCTAACACCATCACAGCGTTAGGATTTTCATTCATCATAGAACACTATCATTAATTAAAATACAACATAGTGTTCGTCCTATCCTAAGCACATAATACAATCAAATAGTGACCCCAAGCAGGGAAATCACTCCAAGGAACACTGAACTTACCTGGTATGACCATGTTTTATCACCAATCGTCAGATGGTGTCCATACTGCTTTCATCTTCATGTCTTGTCCTCTGGCAAAATCATACAACACAGTCAACATCAGAAACACTATACCAGGTATCTAACAACGGTACTCAACCGTTGAAATGAAAGGAAGCATGATTCCTTTCCACCATCTCTCAAACAACTAACTTAGGGTTATCGGCCTAATCACTGCATAGGCACCTTCACAGATCCTTAACAGGATCATTCTTAGCTTGACCATGGCCCTAGAGTCTTGGTAAGACTCTGTATCAGTCAATCCAATGGTCTATTTGTGACTAACTCACCAGTTATTCATCATGGCCACATCCAACATATCAATGCATATTCATCGTTTATTTGGCCTTCTTATAAAGGCACTTGGATTCTTTTCTATCTCAGAACCCCTCATCCACTCACTCTTCTTCCTACTCATACCAATCTCAGGTTTAAGCTAAACTTCATCAGAAATTCAGTTTCAATATCTCATATTCCTCAGAACACTCTCCTGATCATACTTTTCTAAAGAACCTAAGCCTAATTCCAGCCCTATCACAAAATGGTTACTATTCACCCCGTTACCCAAATCACAAATTAACCAGTGAGAGCTTGAGTTTCTTACCTTAAATCTATCGAGGAAGGCTAGAGAATCCCTTCTCCCAGCTCTAGCATCCAAGAAGCGCCTTCTTCTTCCCTCAGAACTCAGCTCTCTGTGGTTTCTCAGGAAATGGGTTTTCTCAAATCTTAGGCTAGAATTTAGCTCACATAAGGTTCCAGTCTTGTTTTAGGGTGATTATGAGGTGTTTAGGTGAGGTTTGATAAAGTTATGGAGCTCCCAAGAAAATCCATGGCTGCCTGGGTCAGAGGAAGAAGAAGAACAAGGGTTTTTCCCCTTCAAAACGTGAAAATGGCCTTAAATACTGGGTCTGCCGAAATTCCCACGCTAATCACGCCAGATATTCTAATCAAAAGAGTCTCCAGACCATACTGGCGCTAACCGCGCCATAAATTGCGCTAGTCGCGCCATACTGGCGCTAATAGCGTCGATACTGGCGCTACTCGCTCCAAAAATGCGCAAGAAAAGCCTCCTGGAGCGATCTCACGCTAACGGCGCCACTTCCCACGCCACTAGCGCCATTCCCACACTGTTAGCGCCGTTCTCACGTTGTTAGCATGAGTTTTTTTTTTTCAACATAGGGTTATTATAATTGTACTATTGTAATTACACTTATCAGCTTTATGTTCAACTGCTTAACTATTACAGAAGTTCCATGGATGACTGTTTGGATCCTATGTTAAATTTAAACTCTTAAAGTGTTTGAATCCTATTGTAATTACACTTATATACCTTTATGTCATGGATTTCAATTTATTTTTAACTCTTTGAATACTATAATTCAATGCATTTCAATTTTAATATCCATACCTTTATATTTTTCTATGCTTTTTCATTCTATCTTAAACTCTTTGAATACTATCTTTATCACCAATTTTCTGGGTCCTTGTTCATATTTAGTCTAATAAAAAATGCGTTATGTTCTTACTTTTTAGCTTTTCATTAAAAATAATTTGCAACTCTAATTATTATACACTTATTAAAACACCTACACATAAAACACAACATCGAATACTAAATTTAAATTATATGTAGCTTTCTTAGCCAAAATCAACATTCATTTGTAATGTAACACATGGTTATATGGTTCAATTTTAAACTGAGGATTCATTAAAGAGCTTTTAAATTTTAGATCCTATATTGTGTTTAGATTTGTGCTGATTAAGATGTTTTCTCTCATATGTTCTTATTATATACAAAACAAAAGCTTATCTAAACACCTTTCTTAACACCACCTTTTAAAACAACTTTTTTTTTGCTATTGGGTTGTGTTTTGAATGCAAATACAATATGATTTAAGCACCTCTCTTCATGCTATCAACAACCAATTTATCAATTTGCTGGATGATACAAGAATTCAGCCTGAATCTTATATTCTTGCACAAGAGTTCGCTGATGATATGAATGAAGAAGATGGAACATGTGATGCAAATGATGATGATGATGCAGTGGAGATGGCCATAGAGCACGTGAGAGACCGAATTAGTAGAAGAAAACATATTGAAATTAGAGATACTTACTATAGACAATCTAAGATGGAGAGATAAGGCCTTATGCAGATTAACATCTCATTACGGTTAATAAGCTTTTGCATTCATAAAAATTAGTAATTACATTAGAACTTTTACAGTAGATTGGCTCATGGTGTTACCATTATAGTTCACCAAATTTGTAACATGTTATCCACAATTTTTTGCATACTGCATCCATATTTCGTGTCATAATCATTTCTCCATTTGTATCATCACACCAAATACCATGTTTTCATAATCATTTGTTGGAAATTACTAAATAAACATTCTTAGACCAAAGGTTTAATATCAATCCCAATCTATAACAAAAAAACTCAACACACTTATTTTTAATTTTTTGAGCTTACACAATAGGAAACAACTGAAGCCTATGATAGTACTTCCTATATAATTGATTCGATTTAAAGGCTATATATGATTTGCTATTTGAGGAACCCAGTTGTGACTTTGTCTATAATACCTTGAATTTTGAGCGTAGGATTAAGCCTGAGATTAAGAAACCATAATTATGCATTAGAAATTCTCAGGGAAGCTTACGAGCAGTAGAAAACAGATTTGAACAGATGGCGCGATTAGCGTGGACATGGCGCTACTAGCGTGGCTGATTCGAGCTTGTGGCGCGGTTAGCGTGGGGCACGGCGCGATCCGCGTGGAATGGGTAAATCAGGCCAATGCTGGCGGCCATCTCACGCTAACCGCGTGGCCGTGGCGTTAACAGCGTGAGTTATTCAAACCTGTGGCGCTACCAGCGCGGGATATGGCGCGATCAGCGCGGGAAGCTTGGATCAGGCCAATCCTTGCGGCCAGTTCACGCGATACGCGTGGGTATGGCGTTAATGGCGCGGGTTATTCGAGCTATGGCTCAATCAGCGCGGCACCTGGCGCGAACCGTGCGGGACTTTCGGTTCTGTTTTATAAATAGCTCATTTGGACGAAAATGAGGGAGAAAAAGGAGAGAGAGAGAGAGAGGGAAGCCATTGATGGACCTTGGAGCTTTGTATCTTCTCCATTTCTCATCTAAACACCTCTGACCCAACTGAGAAAGTGTTCAAAGCCTCGAGATAAGCCAGTGACCCAGCTTTATTCTCGACAAGAGGCGGTAAACGGCGAGATCGAGATTTCTAAGGGAGTCCTTGGAATCGAAGAATCAGAGGCGAAGGAGGCTTTGATTGAGTGAGCTACCTTAGGGAAAGTGATTCCCTGGTGTGTCTGGACTACATAGAGGTACGAAACTCGAGCCTTAGCCGTTGATTCTGTGTTTGGGTTTTTGGTTGGTTTTGAATACCTTGAGAGGTGTTTTTGGAGGTGTTAGAGCCGTTATTAGGCTTGGACTCTGTAGAGTTTTATGCTCAGAGGGTTGTTCTGATGAAGTTAGAGTCTTGAGTCATCATTATTGATGAAGTTTGATTTTGACTCTGAGTAAGTAT
>PYAF01000558.1:199265-216584 GCA_007407185.1 Glycine tomentella
GTTATTTTCTCAATATGCCATCTAAGATTTCCTTTGAGCTTATTATTGGATTTTGCAAGTTTTTGGGCTTCCTCATACATTTCTTGAAAAGCATGAATAGCTTGGTCAAGTTCAGAATTTACCTCATCTCCTTCACTTAGCAAATCATCATCATCTTCATTGATGGTGGAGGTGAGACACATGTTGGCTTCTTCATTTTGTGTAGAAGAATTTGAAGTTGTTGACTCATTATCCTCCCAAGCTATGTATGCCCTCTTTCCTTTTCCTTCCTTTTTCATCTTGCTTTCACCTTGTTGCTTTCTCAAGTAGATTGAACACTCAAATTTGATGTGACCCGGTTTGCCACACTTAAAGCATGTGAAATTGTTGTCAATCTTCTTGTTGAGGTTGTTGTTGTTACTGCTATTTTTGTTCCTTTTGCTAAATCTTTTATTCTTATTTTTCCTCAGAAATTTGCTGAACTTTTTCACCACCAAGTTTACATTGTCTTCATCATCCTCTTCACTTGTTTCCTCTTCCTTTTCAGCTTTCAAAGTTGCAGCTTTCAAGGCCATGCTTCTTGTTTTCTTTTCTGCATCTTCACAAGATGTTAATTGAGATATTTCTAATTCATATTTGAGAAGCTTACCAAACAATGCAGCCATTGACATCTTTGATAAATCTTTTGACTCTTTGATTGCTGTAACTTTTGGTTGCCAAGGTCTTGTTAAACACTTCAATATTTTGATGTTTAATTCTTCAGTGTCAAAGACTTTTCCAAGACCCAATAGGTGATTTACAATATGTGTAAATCTAGTTTGCAGCTGTGAAATGCTCTCATTGGAGTTCATCTTGAACATTTCATACTCATGGATCAAAGCATGCTTTCTTAACCTTCGAACTTCCTCTGTTCCTTCATGAGTAATTTCAAGCATCTCCCACATTTCTTTTGCACTTGTGCATCTCACAGTCCTGAAAAATTCATCAGAGGAAAGTGCAGAGGTGATCATATTTTTAGCTTTAAAATCATATTGGGCAACTCTTTGTTCAGCCTCAGTCATCTCATCCCATTCTTTGGGAATCAACTCATTTGCCACAGTTTTCTTTGGAATAAAGGGACCCTTCTCTATTGCATTTCATGCTCCTGGTACCAATTGAAAATGAATAGAATACTTCAAATCAACCAAGAGGGGGGGTGAATTGGTTGAACCTTGGTAAATTAAAATTTAAAAACAGAGTTTTTCCACAGGATCTTTATCACTTTAAAAATAGTTTCAAAACCAAGAATCAATATTCAATCAAATTCTTTTTTTTTAAGAAGAATAGAAAACAGAGTATAACTTTCCGTGCAATGAAAATGATTCACAAACAAAGTAATTAAGAGATGAATGAATGAGAAGAAAGATTAGCCACATATTTTATACTGGTTCACTTCAAACACTATGAAGCTACATCCAGTTCTTCCACTCAACACTAGAGTAGAGTTTCACTATTGCAAAAATATTCTTACAAGCAATTACAAGTCTCTCTTTATCAACCCTAGATAAAGTTCAGAAGTCTAAAACCCTATTAGACCCTTAGAGACCAAAACCCACACTGAGAACACTACTCAGTTGTCCTTAGAGAAACACTATCTCTAACCTTGCAAGAAACCCATTTACAATAGACTAATCTTTACAGAAATTCAATTAACAGTTATACACCTTCAAAGAATAAGGAAAGATATCACCTGATAATCCAAGAATTCATGCACATGAATGATTCAACAGGTTGATTGACAGATTACTAACTCAATGCATTCCTTTCCCTATGCTTTGATGAACGATGATGCTTCAATTCTTTGAATCAAACAATCATACGAATTTGTGAAGCCTAAGAATGTTTAGTAACTCAGAAAATTCACTAATGAAAGCTCAAGAAGGTTTGTGATTGCCCAAAATTTGAAATCTCAAAATTTACAACCCTCAAAATAGTGGGTTCTATTTATAACAGTTTTCTAACTGAAAATAATCAATTAAACCCGCTCCAGTAATCGATTATTTCGCATATGTAATTGATTAAACCAAGACTGTAATCGATTAAAATGCTCCTAATAAGTTCTAGGTTTGAGCTATGAACAATATAATCGATTATTCCGTGAAGTAATCGATTAAACTAGTCAGGCATGATTTTCTAAATGTACTTTGTAATCAATTATCACGATGTGTAATCGATTAAGTTAGTGAGCTTTGTTTTCCTAAGCATGCATGTAATCGATTACCGATTTCTGTAATCGATTAAGCCAGAGAGTTCCATATCTCATAAAAATCCTGAGTAATCGATTAATTCGATATGTAATCGATTACAATGTTCTTTGTTTGTTTTCTGAAAGGCACGAAGAACAAAATAATCGATGTTATAGCCTTTGTAATCGATTAATGCAGTAGGAACTTATTTTTCCAAAAACTTTGTTAATTTAAATGCCTTTCTATTTAAATGCTTTTACTAAGATCTTTAATCTATCAATCCTAGATCAATGATTCATGCATGATATGCTCAATTGGATTATCAGATCATAAACTTCCTTTTACATTAATCAAATTGGTCTTCAAGCTTTTCTTGGAACTTTTATCCTTGGTCATGTTGAAAGCACAAAATACTTGAAGCTTGATCCTTGTTCATTGATGCCTGGCTTCACTTGAATCAACAAGTATTAATGTGGCCCAGCTGACATCATATGCTTTTCATCAGTTTGTCACTACAGAGCCTCCTAGACACCCTTTGAACCCAAAGAAGTCAAACAAAGCGCTCGGATTTCCAGCTTTGATAACAGGGTTGTGTAAATTTTATGGAGTGCAGGTAATACCATCTAAAGCCATCCGACCTCCCATCAATAGGGCTTTTATTGGGAAATATTTCTTATCCAGATAGGTTCAGTAGCCATAAGAGCCACTATCATTGGAGTCCATTTCAGCTACCTCTAGAGAATGGAACTCCAGATGCACACTTACATGCGTCACATGGCTGGTCAACAAGCTGCTAACTACAGGGGCCAAATGTAGCTAAATGAAAGCTTTTAGAACTATACATTGCATCAACATCGCCAGGATCAAAATCCATTTCCTTGGCCTACCCCTTACCAATTTAGGGCTAATGTTGCATGGCTTGGGGACAGACCTATTTTTCAGGAGGAGGCAGGTCCTGTGGCTGATCAAGATCCTGTGGCTAACCAAGAAGTTGCAAATGAAGGAGAAGGAGCAGCTGGTGATGAAGACATGATTCATAATCTTGTTGATTATCTCATTTATCTTCAAAATCTGTGACACTATCTTTATATATTTCTTTACCGCTTTCTTGCCTGCTTTTTATTTGAAAATTCAGTACTTTATTTCCTTATTTACTATGTTAGACGTTTTGCTTGAACAGTTATGAGCATTTATGATTCTTTTTTACATTGCACAATTTTCATTGATTGTGTACACGGAAAATTCTCTCTTGTTGATAGTACACATTTTTGATTAATTTTTTTTGTTTTTTCTAACATAGTTGTAAAATATGTATAAATCTTTTTGGGACTTAAAACTTTTTGAGACTTAAAAGAAAAAATTTTCTTGAATATAACATGCTTTGAAAAGAATCAACAGATAGTATTTTTTTGAAAATTGCTTTTGAAATTGGATTAGAACACAAACAAAATTATTTTTGAAAGCTTTGAGAATGAAAAACAAGGAATGGTGTTCCAAATACCAAATGAAGTCAGATGTTTTTTACATGGAATTGATAAAGAACAACTTTTGAAACACTAATTTGATTTGAACATGAAAATAGGCCTTAAGCTTTAGTGACTGTTGTTAGAATTGAGGAAACTGAAGCCAAGGAATCAAGAAGTTTGAAGCATATGAGTTTTGATGTTTTACATGTCCAATCTATTTGATGGCATATGAAATTTTTGTTAAAGCTTGGTTCAGTTGATAAAGCCTTACAATCCTCATTAGCTTTTGATAATTCATGCATTCATACATTCATTTGATTAGATTTAATCATGTGGTAATGAGAAATTTGATAGATATTCATAAAGGCAACTAGGGTTTTTATAAAACAGTTTCTCACTGCTTTAATCGATTACATAGGTAATATAATCGATTACTGCATGCGTGTGTTTTTTGGAAATTGCCTTATGAACATTTTAATCGATTACCACTACTTCGTAGTCGATTAAATAAGCTTAACACATAATTAGAAAGTCTCTGTGATAATCGATTATCTTGAGAAATAATCGATTACATAAGCTTCTGCATAAATTTTTACATCATGTTCATCTGGTTTAATCGATTACCAGATGTTCGTAATCGATTAAATGTGCTTTGATGAGTTTTAGACATGGTCTATATTAATCGATTAAATGTGTGCTTTAGAAAATTGAGCTCATCTAGAATAATTGATTACAAGATGACTTAATTGATTATTTTGTTCGTGACAAATTTCCATATTCCTGATGAACAATTTAATCGATTATCTGGTTAAAATAATCGATTACAATAGTTAAAATAATCAATCACATTGTCGAATTAATTGATTACAGTTAGTTAAATCTGTTTTTTATAAATAGAACAGGTTGGTCTGTGTTATTCAAAAAAAGTGAAACACAGAGATACACGTGCAAACCTTGTAATAAACATCTTCTAAAGTTCTCAAGAGTACTCAAGGCTGATTTTAGTGAGAAAGTCAAATATGATGAGTATCATGAAGAGTTACTTGTGTTTTTAGTCAAAATTCTCAAGGATTGATGAATTGTTCAAGCTAGTGTTAAAGAAAGCTTCAAGAAAGAGTATTATTCATCTGTTGCATATATTCTCAGATTGTTTGAATCATTCATATCATTGAATTAGATGAGGAATATAAGGTGATATCTTTCTTGAACTTTAAGCTTGATTTTTTATTGATATTTGTTTTGTTATTGTGTTGTATTTTCCATATAACATTTGTATTCTTTAAAGCTTTTTCTAGAAAGGTTTTCTAGTAGGAAGAACAGAGAGGGGATATCTGGTTCTTGGTCTTTTGAAAAGTCTATAGGGTATAGATTTTGAATTTTACCTAGGGTGGGTAAAAGAGATCAGTTGTAAGCTTGTAAAGAACATATATTTGTTATAGTGGAACTCTGACCAAGATTTGGTTAGAAGAGAACTGGATGTAGCCTCCGTGGTTGAGAGGTGAACCAGTATAAATCTTGTGTGATTTAAGATTTCAGTTTGTATTTCATTATATTGTTGAAGTATAGAATTTGTTCATCATACAAACTTGGTTACAGCACAAGAGTGATTTGATTGGTGAAGAAAGTTGTTTTTCTAATTGGTTTTGAAAGATAAGATCATTTTGAAAGTCTTCCGCTGTTATAAATTTTGAAAGAAAATCTTAAAACTCTGAGGTAAAACCCATTCACCCCCCTCTTAGTTATTTGCATAAGTGCTCATTATATTTTCAATTGGCATCAAGAGCTAGTTCTTGTAATTTGCTTAAGATCTTTCTAAAAATCTTTGACAATAAATACTAATCAAATAACATTCAAGGAGGGAGCCTCATGGAATAGACCACCTTTGTTTGAAGGAGAACATTTTAACTTTTGGAAAAATAGGATGCAAATCTTCATCCAATCGAATGACCCGGGTGCTTGGAATTGTATTGAGAAAGGTCCTTTTAGTCCTACTAAAATTGTTGATGACAAATCAATACCAAAAGAATGGGATGAAATGTCTGAAATAGAAAAGAAAATGGTTCAATATGATTTCAAGGCAAAGAATATGATAACTTCTGCATTATCTTCCGATGAATTTTTCAGGACTGTTAGGTGTAAAACTGCCAAAGAAAATGTGGGAACTACTTGAAGTTATGCATGAAGGTACAAATGATGTAAGAAGATCAAGGAAACATACTCTCATTCATGAATATGAAATGTTCAAGATGAGAGATGATGAGAACATCTCACAGCTTCAAACTAGGTTCACCCACATAGTGAATCACTTGCTTGGGCTAGGGAAAACTTTTGATGAAGAAGAGCTGAACATCAAGATCCTCAAATGCCTAACAAGAGATTGGCAGCCTAAAGTCACAGCCATTAAAGAATCAAAGGATTTATCAAAGAAGTCAATGGCAACTATGTTTGGTAAGCTTCTAGAGTATGAACTTGAATTATCTCAATTAACTCATAGTGAAGATGCAGATAAAAGGCATAAGAGTATAGCATTAAAAGCTACACCTTCAAAGATTGAAAGAGAAGATGACTCAAGTGAAGATGATGATGATGATGAGAATATGAATCTAATAGTAAGAAAGTTTACCAAATTTTTGAGGAAGAATAAAAACAGAAGGCAACCACAACAAAAGAAAAGAAGTGATAGCACCTACAAGAACAACAACTCCTCCTCCATTACTTGCTTTGAATGTGGAAAGCAAGGACATATAAAGTCAGAATTTACCTCATTAACAAAGAAGCCACAAGTTGAAAAGAGATCAAAAAGGGATGGAAAGTCTAGAAAAGCTTATATTGCTTGGGAGGACAATGAATCCACAAGTTCTGAATCCTCTTCAGAAAAAGAAGTTAAAGCTCACCTATGCCTTACATCTACCATTTGTGAAGAAGAAGAAACATCAAGTACAGAATCAGAGGTAAATTCTGAATTTGAAAATGTAATTGATGCTTTTCATGAGATGCATTGTGAAGCTCAAAAACTAGCAAAAGCAAATAACAAGCTTAAGAGTGACTTAAGATGGCATGTATCCAAGCTTGCTGAATTGCAAGAAGAACTTTGTAAATTGAATGAAGAACATAACAAGCTTCTTTCAAGTTACAAGGAAAATGGATGTACATGCTCCTTAGCCAACTCTAAGGTTGATAAATACAATGAATTGCATAAAGAATTTGATGAGTACAAGCTGAGTAAAGGAAAAGAAAATATGAGCTTGCAAACTGAAAATAGTTATTTGGTTGATTTACTAAGAAAGTATTACAAAGGCAAATGTAACTTAGATGAAATGCTAGGTGTTCAAAAATATGCTAGTGATACTTATGGTTGGGATATAAACATGGTGCTAGAACTCAAAGTAAGCTTGTGTTTGTACCTCCAAAACATAAGTACCAAAGGAAGCACAATCAACCAAATGTCTATCATAGATTTACTCATGCTAAAACATCAAAATCTCCAACTTGCAATTATTGTATGTTAAAAGGTCATACTTTATATAAGTGCTTTGCTAGAAGGTTTTATGTTCCAAATGGTGAATGTATATGGGTTGAGAAAAGAAAGAAAGCAACTAACCCTATGGACCCAACTTAAATTGGGGACCCTATTTCTCTCTTTAATTTGATTTGTGCAGATGTGTCTTAGAGCAAAATCATCAATATGGTACCAAGACAGTGGATGCTCTAGACACATGACCGGAGACACATCCATGCTCACAGATGTAGTATTTGAAGAAAGAGGATATGTTACCTATGGGGACAACAATAAAGGCAGAATTATTGGGCAAGGCAACATTGGAGACAGCTTAACCGCTAAGATCAAGGATGTGCTTTATGTTGAAGGGCTGAAACATAATTTACTAAGCATTAGTCAATTGTGTGACAAAGGTTTCAAAGTCACCTTCAACAATGAGACTTGCTTGATACATGAAGGCAAAAATGGTAAAGTTGCACATATTGGCAAAAGTAAGGGTAACATCTATGTTTTGTCCATTGACCATGCATTCATACATAAAATTGATTGCTTATGAGTAAAGTAAATGAAACATGGTTATGGCATAGAAGAACATCTCATATTAACATGCATCATCTCAACAAGTTAGTAAAGAAGGACTTAGTAATTGGTCTACCTAAGTTTAAGTTTGAGAAGGACAAAATGTGTGAAGCATGTCAAAGAGGAAAGCAAACAAAAATTTCTTTCCAAATTAAGAACAAGATTACTTCTAGACCTCTTGAATTGCTTCACATGGACTTATTTGGTCCTTCAAGAACTATGAGCATAGGAGGAAATTATTATGGACTTGTTATAATCGATGACTATTCTAGATACACTTGGACATTGTTTATTAGATCCAAAAACCAAGCATTCACAGCTTTTAAGAAACTAGCCAAGTTAATTCAAAATGAAAAGGGCTGTAATATTGTTTTGATTAGGAGTGACCATGGTGGTGAATTCCAAAATGAACACTTTGAAAAGTTTTGTGAAGATTTTGGAATTAATCACAATTTTTCAGCTCCAAGAACACCACAACAAAATGGTGTTGTGGAGAGGAAAAATAGATCACTTGAAGAAGGAGCAAGGACTCTTATAAATGAAACAAAATTACCTAAGCATTTTTGGGCAGATGCTGTGAGCACAGTTTGTTATACCCTGAATAGAATTCTCATAAGGCCTTTTTTTAAGAATATAAAGGAAGGAAAACAAACATTTCTCACTTTAAGGCATTTGGTTGTAAATGCTTTGTTTTAAACAATGGCAAAGATAATCTTGGCAAGTTTGATTCAAAAGCTGATGAGCCATCTTTCTTGGATATTCCTTGCAAAGTAAGGCTTATAGGATCCTCAAGAAGAGAACCTTGTGTGTTGAAGAATTTGTGCATATTGTATGTGATGAATGTAACCCTTCTTTAGAAGAAGTTTTAAGTGACAATGATGCAAAAACTAAAGAGGAAAAACAGCAGCATATTGAAGCTAGTAAGCAAGAATAAGATGAAGCACAACTAGATTCCAATCAAGAAGCAACCACACCTAAACACAAAGATTGGAGGACCACAAGAGATTTATCATTGGACAACATGATTGGTGATGTATCTAAGGGAGTATCTACTAGATCTTCTTTAAGAAATCTTTGTTGCACTATGGCTTTTGTATCACAAATTGAACCAAGTAATATTGAACAAGCCTTATTAGATGAACATTGGTTAATTGCTATGCATGAGGAGTTAAATCAATTTAAAAGGAATAATATTTGGGAACTAGTCCCTAGACCTTCCACTCACACACCTATTGGCACTAAGTGGGTTTTTAGGAACAAGCTGGATGAAGTGGCATCATAATAAGAAACAAAGCTAGATTGGTTTCAAAGGGTTACAACTAAGAGGAAGACATTGATTATGATGAAACTTATGCTCCAGTTGCTAGACTAGAGGCCATAAGGTTACTTCTTGCATATGCATGTATGTTGAATTTTAAATTGTTTCAAATGGATGTGAAACGTGAATTTCTTAATGGTTATATTGATGAAGAGATATATGTTGACCAGCCTCCTGGTTTTGTAGATCATCAATATCCTAACCATGTGTACAGATTGAGAAAAGAATTATATGGATTGAAACAAGCTCCAAGGTCTTGGTATGAGAGGTTGAGCAAGTTCTTGCTTGATCAATCATTCACAAGAGGAGAAGTGGACAAAACCTTGTTCATCAAAAGAAGAAACAAAGATATACTCTTGGTACAAATCTATGTTGATAATATTATTTTTGGTTCCACTAATCATTCTTTGTGTAAAGAATTTTCAGCCAGCATGCAGAAAGAGTTTGAAATGTCTATGATGGGAGAGCTCGCATTCTTTCTAGGACTACAAGTTAAACAAATGAAGAATGGAACTTTCCTTAGCCAATCAAAATATTGCATGGAAATGTTAAAGAAGTTTGACATGGAAAATTGCAAAGCTACAGCGACACCAATGGGAACTTCTACCTACCTAGATTCAGATGAAAAAGGGAAAAGAGTTGAAGAGTTAAGATATAGAGGAATGATAGGATCATTGTTTTATCTTACAGCAAGTAGACCTGACATTATGTTAAGTGTTTGCTTGTGTGCTAGATATCAAGTCAATCCTAAAGAGTCTCATCAAACTGTAGTGAAAAGGATCTTAAAGTATCTAAAGTCTACACCAAATGTAGGGCTTTGGTATCCAAAAGGTACAACAATCAACTTAATAGGTTACTCTGACTCTGATTTTGTAGGATGCAAATTGGATAGAAAGATCACAAGTGGTACTTGTCATCTATTGAGAAGTTCTTTAATTTCTTGGCATTGCAAAAAGCAATCATGTGTAGCCTTGCTGAAGCTGAGTACATATCAGCTGGAAGTTGTTGTGCTCAAAGCTTATGGTTGAAGCAACAACTCAAAGATTTTGGTGTGGAACTTCAACATATTCCACTTCTATGTGATAATACAAGTGTTATCAATATCTCCAAGAATCCAATCATGCATTCTAGGACAAAACACATAGAGATAAGACATCACTTCATCAGAGATCATGTGCAAAAAGGAAACATCAAAATTGAGTTTGTTGATAGTAACAATCAATTGGCTGATATTTTTACCAAAACTTTGGATAGAGATAGATTCTTTACTTTAAGAAATATGCTTGGAATATTGGATGAATCTAGTATATGTTGATTGAAATTTCTATGCTTATTACTATGTTGATGAATGGCTTGAATATTGTATGAAAGACAATAACTCAAATTAGAATTAAAATACATGTTAGAAGCTGCATAAAATCTGTTGTTTTAAGAATTAAAGCTGATATAATCGATTATTATAAACTCTTAATCGATTATTTACTTATCTGATGCTTTTATAAAACAAGTCAAAGCTGTTGTAATCGATTAAACTATCGAAATAATCGATTATTCACAACTCGAGTTTTTGAAAAATCAAGTTCACTCTGGAATAATCGATTAAATCGACGTATTAATCGATTACATGTAGTCTCAGATCTTTTCCAAATTTTGAACAAGTCTGTAATAATCGATTACCTTATCGAAATAATCGATTATTTGACTCTTGCTAGTCTGAGAAATCTGTCTCACTCTGCTTTAATCGATTATCTCCAATTATAATCGATTATACTTCGTCTTCTATAAGCTATTTGTGTTGACATAATCGATTACCCTGTATTTTAATCGATTACATCATTTCTCAGAAGTGAAATTATGTTAAAATAATCAATTACATGACGAAATAATCGATTATTTTAGTGGTTACTGCAAAAATATGACAGTTTTGAAACTGCCCAACTGCAATTAAGCACGATTTGATAGAATCTAAGCCTTAATGGTAGTGATTAAGGGTCACAACAACTATATTTTTGAATTTTCAACTGCCCATTACTTCCAAATAGCCTATAAATAGAGACATTTTTTTTTTAGACTTACAATCTCACACCTTCAAACCTTTCTATTTTTCTCTTTGTCTCTATATTCTCGTTCTGAGTTCATTTGCTCTTCAAGTTCTTTTCCTTCTTACTTTTCAAATTCGTGTCCATTACCTTCTCATAATGTCTACATCCAAAAAGATCAAAACTTCTAAGAGAAAAGCTCAAGCCCAACCTTCAAATCCTGTAGTAAGTAGGCTTGATCATTGGTTCACCAATGAAGCTAATAAAATGAACTACCTACAATTCAATGCTACAAAGCTTCTCTGCCCTCCAAAGTTCTTGAACCTTGGATGGTTCACTGAACAAGGATTCCAATTTCCACAAATGTTAGAACAACAAGGTCTAACAAAGTTTGTTGAAATGAAAGGGACTTTTTACCCTGACTTGGTAAAAGTCTTCTACACATGTTCCAAATTCATTCGATTAGATTTAATCATGTGGTAATAAGAAATATGATAGATATTCATAAAGGCAACTAGGATTTTTATAAAACAGATTCTCGCTACTTTAATCAATTACATAGATGATATAATCGATTACAACATGTGTGTGTTTTATGGAAAATTGCCTTATGAACATTTTAATCTATTACCACTGGTTCGTAATCTATTAAATAAGCTTAACACGGAATTTGAAAGTCTCTATGATAATCGATTATCTTGAGAAATAATCGATTACATAAGCTTCTGCATAAATTTTCACAACATGTTCATCTGGTTTAATCGATTAAATGTGCTTTGATGAGTTTTAGACATGGTCTGCGTTAATCGATTAAATGGGAACTTAATCGATTACATGTGTGCTTTAGAAAACTGAGTTCATCTGGAATAATCGATTACAAGATACTTAATCAATTATTTTGTTCGTGACAAATTTCCTGATTCCTGATGAACACTTTAATCGATTATCTGGTTAAAATAATCAATTACATTGACGAATTAATTGATTAAAGTTAGTTAAATCTGTTTTTTTATAAATAGAACAACCTGGTCTGTGTTATTCATAAAAAGTGAAACACAGAGATACTCGTGCAAACCTTGTAATAAACATCTTCTAAAGTTCTCAAGAGTATTCAAGGCTGATTTTAGTGAGAAAATCAAATATGATGAGTATCTTAGAGAGTTACTTGTGTTTTTAGTCATAATTCTCAAGGATTGATGAATTGTTGACGCTAGTGTTAAAGAAAACTTTAAGAAAGAGTATTATTCATTTGTTGCATATATTCTCAGATTGTTTGAATCATTCATATCATTGAATTAGATGAGGAATATAAGGTGATATCTTTCTTGAACTTTAAGCTTGACTTTTTATTGATATTTGTTTTGTTATTGTGTTGTATTTTCCATATAACATTTGTATTCTTTAAAGTTTTTTCTAGAAAGGTTTTCTAGTGGGAAGAACAGAGAGGGGATCTCTAGTTCTTGGTCTTTTGAAAAGTCTATAGTGTAATGACCCGCCTCGTCGCTACGACATCACAAACTCTAGATCGTGCAATTTCAATTTTAATATGAAAACTCCATTAATTTGATTATGAAAATGGTAGTAAATTTTTTTGCAATAATGCCATTATTATACGCACGATACAATTACATAATTGAATACACATGTATGCATATATTGAACCAGTACATATCATTTACATTTCAACACTTAATTTGATTTTACATATATTTATACCTAGAATCTTACATGACCAACAAAAGAGAATCGAAGAACTAACTAAGAAAGAGTTTATTAACAAAACACAACTCTCAGGAAAATGATGCAGTAGCTTGTCGAGGTCACCCTATCGTGCACTAGTCGCTCCCCCCCCCATGGTGATCAACCCTGAGTCACAAGGGAGTTCCAAACAAAGTGATGCCCCTTAGTACCCCCGTACTTACTGCCACCATTCTATTTCCATCCATGAAATATGAAGTATGAACATGGGCACCATCAATGCAATGACCATGGATAGATAGGGACCGGAATTTTAACAATCTCTTTCTTTCTTGGGATGCTTAAAATTCGTAAACCCACCCTCGCAAGGTTATCCAGTCATGCACCCCCCATGTACATACACAACATCACCGATACATTGACCATGGATAGATAGGGACCAAAATTTTAAACAATCTCATTCTCTCTTAGGATGCTTGAAATTCGTAAACTCACCCTCGCAAGGTTATCCAGTCATACATATCAATATTATCTCATTTCAACATCATCAATCACGCTAATGACATCTCAATTTCAATATCATCAACAACATCACAAGCAATCACATATCACATCTATACATAATACATATGTTTGAGATTCACATTTCCCAGGTCTTCAGACAATCCAAATTTCATACATTCACAATTCATCATATCACAAGACTAATATTTTTAGGAAAATTCTAAATTAAAGAGGAGGACTACAATATATAAAACACAGTCTTATGTCCATTTAAAAATTTAATAAAGAATTAAATAGGAAAACATATTATAAAATTTTGGGTAGAGTCTCCTCTGTAATTAAGACTTTTCCCAAAAATCCAATCATTACAATAATAGTATCATTTACAGTTATATCAATCAACAAGCCAATACATTGCATCCCATTAGTTAAAAACACAATTTTCTTGAAAACGAGCACATATAGGAAGAAACACACATCAATCATAAATACATCACATTCCATTAGTTAAAAACGTAGTTTTTCTTAAAAACCAGCACACAGCAGGGACAGGCAGATATCCTCATAGTTGGACTCCCTGGCACCCAACTATGGTATCAAAACTATAAATAAATAATAAACTCCCCTTACCTATCTAGGGGTTCTTCTTGTTACAGCCTAGCGGTGTTGTTTCGTGATCCTTCTAATACACGTGTTTGTCTGAAAGTGGGGCTCTATATACCAGATTAAAGATAACTTAGTATAGATTTCAAAGACATACTTAACATTAACATTCGGGGTCAAATACCCACTCAAATTTAAAAAGAGGCTAAAATGGTGTTTTGGGAGTCCACATCAAAAGACATCATTTTGAAATTCTGGTCACACCAATGTGACCAGGGTTCAACAAGGATCACAGAAATGACATCAGTTTCATAAAAAGGAGACTTTTACAACATCTCATTTTCATAGGGATTTTTCAAAGGAAGTGTAAAACTCCCAATAATAGTATCCAAAACACAAGAGACACTAATAGAAGCTTAAACTAGCTAGGAGAAGATAAAGGAAACCAAGGTTACCTCAAGGAAACCAAGAAAAGAGGATTGGAAGCTCCGTTCTCTACCAAAACTTTGAGAAGAGTTTCGAAGATTTCACTCCGATTAAAAAGTTCTTCACAGCACCTGGGTCTCGTGGCAAGCAACGACGTTCCGTGGTTGTCTCCGGTGGTTGTGGGTGGTGGAGGAGGGTGGAGGGAGGTTAGGGAAGGCTTGTGGGAGGAAAAATCCTCCATTTTCGTAACTTGGAAGCTTAAAAATGTATTCAGCACCGCCTCAACTCACCCAGGCGAGCAAAAATTGCCTGTAAAACTCGCCTGGGCGAGCTACCCAAATTCTAGAATTTTCTGCTTTAGTGAAAAATTAATTTCTCATGTTCTAGACATTATTTGGACAATCCCAACGGTCAAAAGTTACATATATGGGTTAGGAACCTATCTGTAAAATTTGAAAACGATTCAACGATTAAATAATCCAGAATGGTAATTTTTCTAAAATAGGTTTTCGGGTCAAACTCAGAATCGCATAATTCAATGCAGCTCAAACAAACTCCACATAACTTGACATCTACACCAAGCAATAGCACAATGATAATTTACACAACAATCATTCAACTAATACAAACTTATCAAACAATCAAATAACACAACGATCACATCAAGCATCTATTTTGAATTTATCGAAATTTCAGGGTGTTACATATAGGGTATAGATTTTGAATTTTACCTAGGGTGGGTAAAAGAGATTAGTTGTAAGCTTGTATAGAACAAATATTTGTTATAGTGGAACTCTGACCAAGATTTGGTTAGAAGAAAACTGGATGTAGCCTTCAGGCTTGAGAGGTGAACCAGTATAAATCTTGTGTGATTTAAGATTTCAGTTTGTATTTCATTATATTCTTGAAGTGTAGAATTTGTTTTTATCATACAAACTTGGTTACAGCACAAGAGTGATTTGATTGGTGAAGAAAATTGTTTTTCTAATTGGTTTTAAAAGATAAGATCCTTTTGAAAGTCTTCCGCTGTTATAAATTTTGAAAGAGAATTTTAAAACTCTGAGGTAAAACCAATTCAACCCCCACTCTTGGTTATTTGCATAAGTGTTCATTATATTTTCAACTGTGTGTACCCACAGAAATTGCATTGAGTGTCCTCACTGATATGTTCAATAGTTAATTTCGCATAAATTTATAATTGTCATGACATATGATGCATGGATATGATTTAGGCCTTCTTTCTTCTTGAACATTTTTAAAGCCACTGGCTAAAAAGCTATCCCAATATACAATGATTTACCATTTGCTAGCCCTTTTGAGCCAAAACACTTATGATTTTGTTGGAACACGAACCTAGGTTAAGAATTTCCTACCTTACCTTAGGTTAGGAGAGCAAAAGGATTTTTGTTGGAAATTTCTATCATTTGGATGGCTAAAGTGATGAAAAATACTTTGTTTTATATGCAGCTAAAAGTTATAGAAAAGAAAAGAAAGAAAAAAAGAAAGAAAAAGAGAAATAAGCAAAAAAAAAAGGAACAAAATTCCTTGTAAAAAAATTAAATATGTTCTAAAAATTGTACAAAGTGTGTAAGTTGGGTGATTGGAAGGTTGGTATAAGAAATATTGATAACTTGGTAGAAAAAGAAAAGAAATAGGAAATGATGATAGTGTGTCTTATCTTTATTTGCTCTCCTATTCTTAGGGTAACTTTGAATATCCAGAAAAACCAAGATTTCCTTCAAAAGCCAGGCCCAACCCTAAAATTCCTAAAGATCCATGATAAATATGTACTTTGATTTGATGGGAAATGAACTGCAAAATTGATCTATGACATATCAGTGTTGGCATTGAGAATAAACACTTACTTGTGAGAGAATTAAACACCTTTTGAGAGGTTTTCCTCTGTTTGAATCAATCAAGTGTTTCTTTGATGTTCTTTAGAAATGAAATGTAAATTTATCTTAATTTTGTAACACCCCGTGTGCACCCGGCGTATTATCATTATACAATATCACAACAACGCAGCAAGCATGGAAATAAACATTTAAGGAAGCTTGAATCAAGTATAATATACACTTTTATACATATATGGTGAATCTCTGTAATATACATGGTACATAATTCTCAAAACTATACAAATGTTCCCTAGGATTCAAAATACAGATAAAATGACAAAATCTGAGCTAACAAGCTCGGTCATCTAAGCCTAGGGTTTTCTTCATTCTATCCCAGCTCAGGCCTCTTTCCCTGGGATCTCTTAGTAACTGCAGCCTCTGTTCCTGCAACATAATCCCCAAACCGGGGTGAGATAATTATCTCCGTAAATCAAGGTTTTCAAAGATTTCCCTCCACCTGGTTCACTTCCCAATATCACAACATATATACATATATATATATAGAGATCACATAATTAAACGGAATTCTCATCAGATCAATAGCCTTCTCGGCTGACCAAAATTTGTCACATGCAAATAACAGCACAATATAAGCATATATAATCAACACACATTGCCTGAATAGGATCATCCACTGAAGGGCACATCTATTCAGGACTCGCTCAACACATGCCCAAGTAGGATCATCTACTGAAAGGCACATCTACCCAGGACTTGCCGCCCAATACCTGAATAGGATCATCTACTTAAAGGCACATCTACTCAGGGTTTACATGGACGCCTATGGATTATCCCAGGGGAGATCATCCACTTAAGGGCACATTCCCAAGGGGTCCATAGTACCTAATCCTATTGGCCAGTAGATTTCAAGCAATCACATCACAATCAGTGATCGGAGGTCGTACTCCGTCAAATTAATATGATTTTAAATGTAGTACTAGGAAAGTGACTCCTAGGTCGTCTCTCAAGGATCAATTGTCAATGTCTAAGGGTTTAAAACGTGCAAGGGGGGTTTTTGAACGAATGTGGCAGAATATATAAAATAAAACAGAATGTGAAAACTAATTTAAACAAAATTAACAATTAAC
>PYAF01000558.1:218430-229259 GCA_007407185.1 Glycine tomentella
CAGAAAACGAATTAGAAGAACAAGAACCTCCATTAAAGGTCTGCAATCTGTCCTAGGGTCCAACCCTAGGTTTAGCCTTCCATTAATTCGAATTTAACAACAGAAACGTGATTTAAAGCGAAACTGAACATAAACAAAATTAGAAAGAAGAAACGAAATTCAATCTAAATACCGAAACAGAAAACGAAATATGTAGAAATGTAATTTGAACGAATAAAGTTGAAAACGAAATTGAATACAGAAACGAAAGATGTACTGGAATTAAATTGCAAAAACGAAATTAAACTAAAAACCCTAAAAGAATGTAGAGAGTGTGTATCAGTTGTGTCTATGAGTTGTGTCCTCTGCCTGGGCACAATACTCTCAATATATAGTAGCTGTCTAACCTAAAAGAATGGACTTTTCCTAACAGTTTTTAGCCCAAAATCACTAAAGATAAGATAAGATAAAATAAAAATAAAAACGAAATCCATATTCAGATATGGAAAATATTTAGGCCTAAATAAAAATGAAATCACTAAAGATAAAATAAAATAAAAACGAAATCTATAATTTGATATGGAAAATATTAAGCTGGTGCTGACGTGGCGTACTAATCTTCAAGTCCATAAATTCCAAGCCCAATTTATTAAACTGCCCTGAAAATAAAAAACTGAAATAATTAACTTAAAATAATCCAAATTAATAAAAATCCGAATTATTAGTCCAATTAAGTCCTAAATGAGAAATAGTGCAAATATGAACAATTAAACACAATTCAGGGATTAAAATGAGTACAGAAAGATGAGTAAATAGTGATAAATAGTGACTCATCAATCAGCTCAGAACAAAGTTCATGCAACCATACACTATACTAGTGTATTCAATATAATAATCATAAGTAACATAATATACACTAACTCAGTGTAATCAAAATCAATACACCCCATCTCAGGGTTTAGCTAGCATGCAGTTGCCAGCCATCATCAAACCATTTCATCAATAATCAGTACAATTTAGTACCACAACATCAGAATACAAGTCATATCAAGCAATCACCCATGTAGGGTGCAGTGAAACACAAGCATGGAAACAATCACTGAAAACACTGAGCTTACCTGGTCGTAGCTCAGAATCAGCTCCCTAGTCTCTTGGTGATCTCTACCAGCAGTATGCACGTCACGCCCTACAGTAGGCATGAATCAAACAATCAGAAACGGTGTTCAACCGTTTATATGGAAGGAAATATCCTTCCTCTAATAACCAATTCAAAGTCCTCTAAGTTTAGGTTTATCTTAGCCCAGCTTCTACTAGGCTATACATTGATCCTCAATGGTCTGCCTCAGTCTCACCAAGGCCTCAGAGTTCCTTTAGAACTCTGTACAGCTCAATTTAAAGTTGTACCAGAATTAAGAACCCACATTGGTTCAACTCAACCAAAACACATATATAATCACATTTTTACCGATTATTTGGCCTTATGAAGAACTTTTGTAAAGGTACTTAAGTAAATTCAGGCCATAACATTGTTCATTCACACACACTTCTCCCTTCCCAGAGCCAAACTCAAACTTCATCCCAATTTCAGTTTCAACATGCCATATGGCTCAGAACAACCTCCTGACTACATCTCCCTAAAGAACCTAAACCTAATTCCAGCCCTATCCACATATGGTGACTATTCATCCCATCCCCATTTCACAAATTAAACGGTTAAAATGTGAGTTTCTTACCTCAAATCAATAAAGGAAAGTTGGAAAACCCTTTCTCCCAACTCTGGTGTCCCAAAACCAGCTCCTTTCCTCTCCACAATTCCACTCTTTGAAGAAACTCCAAGAAATGGGAATTCTCTCACTCTAGGTAGGAGATTTGGCTCTCACTTGGTTCCAATCAGGTTTAAAGCTGATTAGGAGGTGTTTTAATAGCTTATAATGGAGATATGAAGCTTCTAAGGTGCTCTAATGGCTGCCTGGGGTCAAGGAGGAAGAGGAACAGTGGTTTCCTCTGGAAAAATCGTGATTTGGCCTTTTATAGGTGGCCTGACCGACATGTCGCGCCCTTGGCGCCAATTTCCAGTGCATCTGGCCCCCTTGGCGCCACTTTGGCGCTCCTGGCGCCAGTTTTCAGCATCTGTGGCGCTCCTGGCGCTACTCTGGCACTGATGGCGCCAAAATTCAGCATCTGTGGCGCTCCTGACGCCACTCTGGCGCTGATGGCGCCAAAAAACGTGAAAAATGGCTTTCTGCTACAGTGCCACACTATCAGCGCCAGATCCCACGCTATCAGCGCCAAGCTACAGTAACTGCTACAGTAATTTATTTATTTTTTTAGCCATGGTTATTATAAATTTCATTTTGGTTTGGTGAAATCCATCTTTTGTATTTTCAATTCTCATAGTTGATTACTTGAAAAATGTGTTCTGATCATTTTTGAAAATTAATTCTTTACAAAGCATGTTCATATTAAAGTATTGTCTTTTTATTTTTCTTTACAAATTGCTTGAGGACAAGCAAGATTCTAGGTTGGGGGTAGTTGATAAGTGTTATATTTTAGTTAATTTCAAGATTATAATGTTGGCACTTATCTTATGATATCAGTGAATTGCTTATAAATTTGCCCTAATCCTAGTTGTTTTATATTTGTACATCTATAAATGTGTTGTTTACATTTTGGAAAGTTAATCCACTCAATTTCGGTGTTTTGATAGGTATCAAAGAGTATCCATGGCATCCGACACAACCAAGACAGGATAAAAAGGCAAAAAGGTCAAAATAGGAAAATTCTTAAAGCAAATTCACCCAAAGCTCGCTTAGGCTAATGACCTTTCTTCAAAGTGAAGTATTAACTTGCCCAGGTGAGGAAAACATGAAGAAATCACTCGCTTGGGCGAGTGGAGTCCTTCAACACTAAGTATTAACTCGCCTAGGCGAGTGAAACAAGGCTACAAATCTCGCCTAGGCGAGTGGACCTGACTAGCTTCCCCATGCATATAAAAAGGCATGCAAATTGAAGAAGAGAAAACATGAGGAACAACTTAGGAATCTTAGAGAGAGTTGAGAAAAGAGAGAAATTGGTGAGGAAACTGTGTCGGAGAGGATCGATGATTGCTTCTTTCATCATGTCTTCAGTTGATCTTGTACTCTTCACAATGATCGGCTAATTTTCTCTAAGGATTGGATGTAATCTTCGTACCCTTATGTATCTCTTTTAATATTTGTTATATGCATGAACCTTTACTACTCATTATTGGTGATTTCATTATGTTCTTAATGCTTAGTTCTACTTGATCACTAGTTTCATGAAATTAGATTCTAAGTTTGATTGGAAAGTACTTTTAGGATTTGAACTGAATGATTTTACTCATTGCGTTATGTTGCTAGGAATAGAGCATAACGTTTTGATTGCAAACAACACGAGATTATGATCATAATGCTGAGATATTTATTTCATATGCGAGGGATCGATATTTAGTTAATATCCTTAGGATTCTCAAATGCGAGGGATTGATTTAGGGTAATTTAATGTGTGCATCAATAATGTTAGAAAATGATTTATACATGGCATTGTCAATTGGATATTAAGGGTATGAACGATGAAGTCCAATCCTTCACTTTTCTTGAATTAATTAAACTTGCTTTACTTGTTTCCGTAGTTTTTTGTAATTTTCTGTAATTTCGACGCACTAAATCTGTTATTTTCGTTATTTCTTTAAATTTGTAATTTCCTTATTGTCACCAACTCATGAAATTCCGCTTATACTTGTTGTACATAAACTATTAAACTATTACTTGTATTTAAAATAACTAAGTAACTCAAGTCCTTATGGAGACGAACTATTATAAATTTTGTAACCTACGATGACATTGGTACACTTGCCAATAGTCTAACACCTCTCTTAGACCTTGGAAGACCAAGTGCAAAATACATGAAAATATTGGTCCAAGGGGAGGTAGGAATTGGAAAAGTAGTACATAAACCATAATGCATGACTATGGACCTGACCTTATGACACACAATGCAATTAGAACAAAACGTTCATTTTAGGTCAAAAGAAATGTTCATGCAAGATGTTCAAAGTCTTTTCTACCCCAAACTGTTCCATTAACCTCCATTTATGAGCTTCACAAATCATGAGTTCACGCAAAGAACTTTGAGACAAACACAAACTTTTATTTTTAAACAAATATCCATCATGCCTAAAGAAACCTTGGTGCGACCCCTTTTCACACAACTCAAACAATTTAGAGAAGTCATGGTCTTGAGAGTACAAGTCCTTTATGTGATCAAAGCCAAACATCTTGGTTTCAAGCATGGAGATTAAAGCATATCTCCTTGAAAGTGCATCGGCCACAACATCAGCCTTGTCTTGCTTGTATTTAATCACATAAGGAAATTGTTCCAAGAACTCTACCTATTTGGCATGCCTCTTATTAAGCTTTCCTTGGTTTTTCAAATGTTTGAGGGACCCATGGTCACTATGAATCACAAACTCCTTAGGAAGAAGGTAGTGTTGCCAAGTTTGCAAAGCTCTAATAAGTGCATAGAGTTTTTGGTCCTAGGTGGAATAGTTCAAGATAACACCCTTAAGTTTCTCACTAAAATAAGCAATTGGGTGACCTTCTTGTAACAATACCGCACATATGCCAACATTGGATGCATCACATTCAATTTTAAAAGATTTTGAAAAATTTGGTAAAGCAAGAATGGGTGCATTTGTCAACCTTTCCTTCAATTCATTGAAGGCATTCTCTTGTTCACTCTGCCACTTAAATACCACATTTTTCTTAACAGTTTTATTCAATGGATATGATATGGTGCTAAATTCCTTGACAAATCTTCAATAGAAACTAGCCAAGCCATTAAAACTCTTCACATTACTCACATTTTTGGGTGTGAGCCAATCTCTAATAGCTTTAATTTTCTCATCATATACTTGGACTCCCTTAGCACTCACAACAAAACGTAGAAACACTACTTGATCAGTGCAAAATGTCCATTTATCCCTATTAGCAAACAAGTTTTCACGTCTAAGCACGTCCAAGACACTCCTAACATGGTATAAGTGGTCATTCATTGTTAAACTATAAATCAAGATTTCATCAAAGTAAACAACCCAATATTTTCAATAAAGTGTCTCAAAACATGGTTCATGAGTCGCATGAAAGTGCTTGGTGCATTGGTTAAGCCAAAAGGCATGACCAACCACTCATAAAGTCCAAACTTAGTTTTAAAAGCGGTTTTCCATTCATCACCTTCTCTCATTCTAATTTAATGGTAACCACTTTTCAAATATATTTTGGAGAAAACACAAGAACCATGAAATTCATCCAATATATCATCAAGTCTACAAATAGGATGTTTATACCTCGCGATGATGTTGTTGTTAGGTCTACAATCCGTGCACATCCTCTATGTGTCATCTTTCTTGGAGACTAGGATGACTGGCATTGCACAAGGGCTTAAACTTTCCTTCACCCATCCTTTTTGCATCAACCTTTCAACTTGCTTTTGGATCTCCTTTGTCTCTTCCAAATTACTCCTACAGACAACCCTATTAGGAAGTGAAGCTCTCGGAACAATATCTATTTGATGCTTAATTCCTCTTAAAGGAGGCAAGCCATGGGGAATGTCTTGTGGAAAGACATCCTTAAATTCCTTTAAGAGTGTATCAAAACCTTGAGGCAACTCAAGGGCACTAGAATACAAACACGTATAATTTGGAATGAGTAAATGCATTTTTTATCTAGCTAGCGTCACTCTTTTTACTTCCTTAGGTTTGATGAACAAACTCTCTTTTAATACTAGTTGTTTTTCACTCTTCTTTTCTCTTTTCTTTTGTTCTTTCTTTTCACTCTTTTTGCCTTCTCTTTCTTTTCGTCTTTTCTCTCTCAAAGGACTTTTTTCATCTTTGATTTTCTTTTCTTTTTCTCTTTTCAATCTCATTTTTATTTGATCTTCACACACCTCACTTGGAGACAAAGGTGAGAGAACTACATTTTTACCTTTGTGTAAGAAAGAATAGTGATTGGTAATCCCATTGTGGACAACATATCTATCATATTGCCAAGGTCTTCCAAGCAACACATGGCCGACTTCCATGGGAACCATATCACAAAGCACTTCATCAACATACTTTCCAATGGAGAATGTAAGTAACACTTGCTTATCCATAACCAACTCACCATTGTCATTCAATCATTGCAACTTATAAGGTTTAAGTGAGGGGAATTTTTTAAACGAAGCATCTCCACTAATCTAGTGCTTGCAATAATGGAACAAATTCCTCCATCAATGATTAGAGAACAAACCTTTCCATTCATCAAACATCTAGAATGGAAAATGTTTTCTCTTTGTGTATTTTCTCGATCTTTTGCACAAGTTTCCCATGAGTTTTCTTACCATCAAAAGATCTTCCTCTTCCAGTTGAAGAAAACCATCATCCTCACCTACACTAGAGGAACTATGAGAACTTCTAGATGACTCACTATCTACCTCTCCATTCTCCAACACAATCATGATCCTTTTGTTTGGACATTGGGATGTAATATGACCCTTTTCCCAATCACTTAAAGCATTTAATGGAACTAGATTTATTGGAAGGAGGTTGAGTAGGAGAAGTAGGATTATCTCTTGAAGATTTCCTTTCAATATGTTGTGAAGAAGAAACCTCCTTCTTGGAAGTGTCCTTATCCTTCCAAGATGAATAACCATATGAAGGCTTCTTGTAGGCTTGTTTTCTCTTCAATGGTTGCTCCACTTTCACAGCCCTACGTATAAGTTCATCCATGGTGTTGTAGCTTTGAAGCTCTAAAACATCTTGAATGTCCATATTCAAGCCATTCAAAAATCTAGCCATTGTAACCTCATTAGTCTCTTCAATGTTTACTCTTATCAAACAAATCTCCATGTCCTTGTAATAATCATCAACACTTTTACTTCCTTGATAGAGTCTTTGTAACTTGTAATGCATTTCCCTTACATAGTGAGGTGGGACAAATCTCTCCCTCATGATTCTCTTTATTACCTCCCAAGTGTTCGCTCTATGTCTTCTCAATCTTTCTTTATCCACTTGGATTTGATTCCACCACACCAAGGCATATCCCTTAAATTCTAAGCTAGCCAACTTCATTTTCTTTTCCTCACTAAAATTGTTGCAATAGAAAATTTGGTCCACTTTCATCTCCCAATCAAGGTAAGCCTCTGGGTCATAAGTACCTAGGAACTTGGGAATTTTGACCTTCACATCATCCATGTGATCCCTATTCCTCCTATTTCTATGTCTTTACCATCTTCATAGCCATCATCACTCCCTTGAGAAGAATGAGGTGACTGATAATGCCTTCTCCTCTCTATGTCTTCCATTCTCCCACTCAACTCTTGAGTGCTTCTTTGTATCTCATCAAATTTGTCTCTCATCATCCTTTCATCATTTCTTTGCAACTTATCCATTTGCTTAGCCAACGAAGCCATTAGCTTAGCGGATCTAGGAGAAGGTGGATCATTATCACTTTCTGACACCATTGCTACAAGAAAAGGTTAGTAAAACAAAAAACAAAAAAATATTGGACCTTACCACGCACTAAGTGTTTACACTCTTCAACACTCATTTTTCACACTTGTAAGACTTTTTCTATAAGGTTCACTCTTGTCTTTTTCCACTCTCTAACTCTTCTTTAGCCCTTGAAATCAACCAAAAATTTCAATTCAAGGAGTATCCAAAATGAAAAATGAAACAAATCCAAACTCAACTTAAGAGGTCAAGGAAGAAAGAAACTCTAAGATAAAACCTTTGAAGTTTAGAAGACAAGCAATAAAAGCTCAACAAGAAAGTACAACTTAAAAGGAATGCCAAAAAAAGATAAATAGGAAGATATAAAAATAATATGCAAGATGTCTCCTCTAATGTTGTAAAAAAAAAATTTGGCTAAGTATAAACAACTATAATTATGCAAAAAGACAATACTAAAAAGCAATAATAAACCACACTAGGAGAGAGGGCTGTTAAATTTTGACTTTTTTACTCTTGGATCCTCATATTTTTTTATATTTTCATTTTGACCCCAAAATATTTTTTTAAGTTTTTGCTCTTTGGTCCTTCATATTTTCTCTTTTGGGGTTAGAAACTTTTTATATTTACACAAATGTCCCAACACTCTCCAAACATAATTGTTATGGATCAAACTCAGAAATTTTCCAGCAGTGCTATGAGTTTCATGAAGAACATGAAGAACAACTCATACTTAAATCAACTCTAAATTTAACAAATAGATATGGGAATTGAAGGCAAATGCAAGATAAACTCAAAAACACACAAGAAACACACAATTAAACACAAACAAGCAAGAACACAAAGGACTTTTATTTTCTCATTTTTCTGGAAATAAAATAAAAACGAAAAATGCACCTAAATTTATAGAAATCTTTTCTAGTTGCTCTTCGAATTCAAGCTCTGATTACCACATGATGAGAACCAAGTCATGAAAACTTGGATTAGACCGTTCCAGATGCAATTTTCAAGACTCCATTGATGGTTGCATAGAACTTCAAAACAGAAAATGGAGAAGATGATAAAGAATGACGCCACAATCCGTGGAGGAACGATAAGTCGGAGGAGGATTCGCTACAAAGGAAGACTTCTTTGATAAAAATCAATTTGGGTTCAGTCAAGAACAAAAGAAGAGATTAAACTCTCAATTCAAGCTAAAGCTCAATTTCATTCAAAATTAATTATCAAACATAAAGAGTTTTTGAGTACTTATAGAGCTAAACCTTTATTAACACATTAAAAATGCATAGTTTAGGCCTATTTACATCAACATTGAGGCTCATTACACAAGTAAACGAAAATTATTGAAATTACGAAAATTACGAAATTACAAAAATTACGAAAGGAATTGCACTAAACACAACATGCGCGCTAAGCGAGCTGTTCAACAATCTTCAATGTGCTCCAATTCAACTCCTTGTTGCTTCGTCCTTCCTTACCTTTGATGATTAGTCCATCCTTGATTCAACTCTTGAAATGCTTCTAGATCTTTATACTCTTTGAATAGTCTTCTATCAACTTTTACCTTATTTAACATTACTATTTCTAAAATACCTTTTATTTAATTGAGGTGTTAGTTTCAATGATTCTTTTTTATTCTTAATATCAAGTTTTAATGAAGCATAAATGAGGAAAAAAATTACTTTTAATTGAGATTGATAAAATTAAATGTGATTAAATAACTTTCTTAATTAGGGTGAATCGTTTTTTCTTTTCTTATATTCGAGACTGGATGTAGCAGTGTGTTTATTGAAGCTTGATGGATATCAGAGTGTACGCGCATGCATTTACATTTATCAAAGACAACTATCAGATCCAAATAGAATAGACAGAAGCAAAGCAGAGTATAGGAAAAACTCAAAGATACTTATAAGATGTAGAAATATTCACTTGGTTGTTGCATCAAATCTTGATGTTCTCTTCCTTTTTTTCTATCAATCAATATCAATAGACAATAAAATGAATATGCAATGAAACGAGATGACCAAATGTGAGACTTCATTGTAGTGCAATATTTAGACATCACAAAGAAATCAGAGTGTCTTAAGAGTTTGCTATAAAAAACCAAGAAGAGAATCTTTGATGTCCTCCATGATGTGATCATTGTGCTCTTGAAGTTGGAATTCCCACTGGTGATAGTGTCTGAGCTAGCGTCAAATCTTACAGTTGAGCATGCATGCAAGATCTTAAGATTTTCCCAGATGCCTAAACCTTCACAGAATAAGAGACAGGTTTTGATGAAGAACATCATTCAAATGGAATACGCATCTTAGAAACTATGTCTAATTTATTTTATTTTTTTATAAAAAAAAACAATTGGAAGAGGAGGTATTTTAAAAAAAGATCTTTCAGAATAAACATTTCGAGGACAGCTGGATTTTTGAATAAAAATACATTGAACAAAAGAAAAATGAAGAAAAGGAAATGAAAATTTCAGGAAAAACTGAAAAAGAGAATAGTTGAAAAAAGATAATTGAAAACATGCTTAAAAAGATCAAATGAAAACTTTTATAAGGTAAGAAGTAAAACTTGGTGAAGATGAAGGGGGCATGAGAGTCCAACCTTGTCTGGCGTCTACACTGTTGTTCCAGATGACTCATTCTCTTTCTCTGATTAATTCAAATTACGAATCCATTTAATATTTATTTGACCATTCTTCATTTTCTTGCCTGCCTTTTGATATATTACATGTTAATTGCCGCGTGTGAATCCAAGTTTTGGGTTACGTGAAAATTAGAGAAAAGAATGCAAACAATTGAATTTTAGGACCGATTTGTTTAAATATTTTATTGAAATAAGTATTTATCTTAATAAAATAAATAATTTTTTATTTTTATAGTATGCTTGTTTAAATCACTTTTACTTAAAAAATAATAATTTGCTACTTATTTTAAGAAACAAAACCTTATCTACTTAAAAAACACTTATAGAAAAAACACTGATTTTAATTTTTTTTTTTTTTTAGTTTAAACAAACTCAACCCTTATTTGATAAATGAAAAGGTGTGCTCGTTAAGAAGGCTTGAGCAAAATATTCACAATTTGGCTTATATATATATAGACTGGCTTGACAAATTAAATGAAGAAAGAAACTGTTATGGTTGTCGTTGTAACACCCCAATCCGCTTATCAGGGTCATTACTGTAACACCCCGTGTGCACCCGGTGCGTTATCCTTAAAGTATCATGAGCGCGCTATCAGCGTTATCTGAACGCATTGCGGAAGCGATAGAATCGTTTCTCTTGATATCATTATGCATGAAATATAAACCCAACACATAAAACATCAACCTAAGCCACTACTGA
>PYAF01000558.1:235083-261157 GCA_007407185.1 Glycine tomentella
TCCTAGGCGAAGTTGTTCACGGTAAAAATCTAAGTCCGAAACAATATTAAAACAATGATACTTGGTCATCGGAACCAAAAGATGCGCGCACAAGATATTTTATAAATCAAGTCAGAAGCTTGAGTAATAAGTTAAATGTATCAATTGTTCCGGGCACCGGGCCCAAACAAAGGAAAAAGAAAATACAAAAGTAAAACCGACATTCCGGCTCTTCAATTATTCGGAGGAGGCAGGGAGTCGGTAGCAGGTTGTGGCGGGTTGGCATCAGCAGCCGGGTTGACATCAACAGGAATAATGGAGGTCGGTTTTTCCGCTGCCAAAGGTTCTGTAGTAGTTGCCGCCGAAGGATCCTCAGCTGCAGGAGGGGGAAACAGCTGGTCATCTTCGACATACGCCAAGAAATGCATCCCGGCAGTAGTCAACTCCGCCCTTGGATTCAGAAAAGTAATCTGCTCCAGGGCATTGCTGAAACCCTCCTCGGGGCGTCACGTAAGGTAGCTTTCATAGCAGCTAGCCGACCTTCGTAATCCCGGATGCATGCCTCTTTGTCGGCCGTCGCGGAGTCAAGTGACGAGGTCAGAAGCGCCACTTTTTGATCGGCTGCCTCAAGAGAACCTTGAGCCCGCGCCAAGTCTGCCCTTAGAGAAGCAGAAGCGGCTTGGGACGCGAGCAACTCCTCTTTAAGCAGCCGAATTTCCGTTTCCGACTGTGTTTGGAGAAAGTAAGTTGGGCCTTAGAAGAAACAAGCTCTTCACAAGCCTTGTTCTTTTCTTCGCAGGCTTTGTTCTTTTCTTCCAAAGCGATGCCGTACCTGCGACATAAACAGTTAAAATCTATACAAAGTAAGTAAAGTTACAAAGCTATGATGGAAATACATACTTTTCTCGAACAGTGGCTAATGCCCTGACCAGGGAAGCACAGCGGAAGGCATTCTCCTCAACACGAACCAATTCGGCCAACTCCTTACCCACCGGGGCACCAGGTTCGAGCAGGTATGGAGGAGGCTTGGTCAAACGAACCAATTCTTCAGTAACCCCCTTTTTCCACACGTTGTTCGAATTTGCCCGTGCTCTAGAGTGGCCGGACTCGGTAGCAGGGGTAGTACGTGACTGAGAAGCGGCCTCAGTAAGATCCACGGTCTCAACTGTGGAAACCGGGGTCGCCGAGGGCGGAGGAAGAAAAGCGGCAGGTTCGGTCGACCCCATTTTTTGGGCGTCGTCGTCAAAAAATGCCCTATAAGAAGGCACACCGCGCTTCTTGGATAGAGCGCCGAGCTTCTCAGTAGCCGGCCTTTTGCCTTTCCCTTTCGGTTCAACTGGTTTGGGGTTGGGAACAGCGTCGGCTTTGGCCTTGGAAAGAGCTGGTCGTGATCCCATCCCAGCTACAATAAAGAAACATCACAATTAGTACATGAATATAATGAACATAACTTTCAGGATAATGTAATCGTCAAAGCAAACCAGTTTGAAGACTGTCGCCAAGGTAGTCGGAGGTCTTAGGCCGACCATGAGTATTTACAAACTCAGAAATGACAAAGACAGAAGAGGCATCCGAGTCGGAAAGATCCTCCTCGACAAAGCGGTAATTGGAGTGATCCTGTTTATAATGGTCATCCGACCAGTACAGGGGGAAAACCCACTCCACATCAGATGACTCGGGGCCCGACAAAAAGAAAGGTTGTCGATGAGGTTCGGCGGCGACCTTAAAGTATTTGTCCTTAAAGCCACGGAAGGAGTCGGAAAACGGATCAAATAGTTTTCGTTTACTTTGACTACGGAAGGAAATCCACCCCTTCCGGTCAGAAGGCTCTTTACCAGTTCTAGGGGTATGTGGAGAGTAGTAGTAGAAGAAGAGAGGAACTGTACAAGGGATTCCTAGGTCCACACAGAACATTTCAAAAGTGCGGATAAAACCCCAACTATTTGGATGAAGTTGGGAAGGAGCTACCTGGAGGTGATTCAAAACTTCGGTTTCAAAAGAAGAAAAAGGAAAGGTAATACCTATCTGGGTAACTACGTCTTGGTAGAAGAAGAAAAAGTTGGGACTTTTTCCCTCCAGTTGGGCGCAAACAGGCTCACCGGGTAAGGGAGCCTGAATAACAAACCCATCTTGTTTTCTTACCGGGGTCGACACTATGCTTGGAAGGTAGAGGACAGAAAGAGTCCGGAGGACTTCATAAGTGACCCAAGGGAACCTAGACGCTAACATTGGGGGCACATCCGAATGGGACTCAACAGAAGCAGACTCGTCTACAGTTTCCGAGGTAACTTCCATTATACCTACGAAAATGAAGTAGAAAAATAAATGTTAGTAGGCGTACCTGGAGGTAAGGCATCAAATGCACAAGAAATCGAGGTCGGAACCTCATCAGTTTGAGTACGCAACCTCGGTTGTGGTTTTTTGGTGGTAGGGAACAATATAGGGTTATGACGACACGCCCCCAAAATCGAATCGGCAATGTCGTCGGAGCCAATTTGAACGTAATGCATAGCCTCGGATACACAATCAACACATGCATCGTATTTAACTTCCATTATTTCATCCGAAGACGAGAAAGATTCGTCATCAGAAGAGGAAGAGAGGCCGGTCAGAGGATCAAAGCGACGACAAGAAATTCCTAAAGGAAGGTCGTTTGGGATGTCAATGTTTTTAGGCCCAAAGATAGGAGGGCCCAAGGAAGACGGAATTCTAGAAGGGACTGAGCCTAGGGTTGGCCTGAGGTTTATAGGGGTCGAAGAAGGCGGAGGAACGCCGGAGGCCGTAACGCCACCTTGGCGGTACGGCGGAAGTAAAGGGACCGAACCGCAAGGAATGGCAGTAGCCTTTTGTTTTCCGGAGGATGAAGAACCTCCGGTATGGCGGCGAAGGGGGTCGCTTGCGCTCTCACCCGCCGGAAGAGGAAGACCATACAGCAGCCAAGCCGCCCTAAGGCCCATTCTTTTCCTTACCTCGTCCTCTTCCTCAGGAGTCATTCTCATGGTGGCCCCAGGAAAACACGAAATCGAATTGAGGAAGAAGGGAATGATAGAAGAAGACGATATGATCATAAAACACAAAGAAAAACCTAGAAAACAGAGAAAACTCAGAGAAAGAATATGATGCAACCCCAAAGTTCTAATATCGACAAAGTTACAGTAATGCAAAGGCAACAAATGATGCAGAAAGAAAATAAGGAGAGTAGGTACCTGTTGTAGTAAGGGATTGGAGATTGGTAAGGAGACAAAAGCTTGCAGAAAATGCAAGGGAACGCTCAAGAAGTATTGAAAGAGAAGAGGGAAAACGCTAGCAAAGGGTAAGCAGAAATGACAAGTAAAGGAGAAGATAGGCAAGAGTGCGGGTTTTGAAGAATAAAATTTGAAATACAATGATAACTTGCAGTAACCGCCAGGAGGAATAGAACGGTTCAGTCGCCAAAATGAAACGACACAAGGACACTATAGTAAAAGCACGCTCAACTATGGGGGCAAGAAAGTAAAATCGCGTCGGTAGTAATCATTACCAGGCGAAGGAAGCGACAGGTTCTTTAAATGCATTTATTGTCTTTAATGATAAGAATAATAACCGATTCGAATAGGGAAGGTCAATAGCCTTCCGGGACCGAGGAGTTAGCAACCGGATACATTCTTTCTTCATAATACGTCCGAACACATCTGTTCGGATAAGCACAGTCGAGTGCGTTTTTTTTTCTCATGAAAATCCGGACACAAGTATCCGAGAGAGTCCAGTCGGAAATGTTTCCTCTACTCGGACATACTTATGACTTCAAACGTTCTTAGCCAGAATTATGGTTACGAATGTATGACCCTCGAATAATCGAAGAATTGTAATCGGACAAATGTAGTCGGAGAATTTATCAGGATTACTGTGGTCGGAAAAGTGTGCCCGAACGATATTTTGCACAGCGAAAACTGGTTAATTGTGGTCGGACTAATTGTCATCCTGAAGGTTGCAAAATCACATAATCCGATGCACCCCGGCTATCAAGTACACTTGATAACCGGGCTGGGGGGCAACTGTTATGGTTGTCGTGGTTTGGGCCTAGTCCCAACTAATATTAGTGATCGTGCAGATAACTTACTCTTAGAACGTGGAAGCTAACTTGGTCCATGTCGAAAGTTGAGAACGTGCTGGATGAGGCCGGAAATTCAGGAAGCAGTTTCCACACCTGTTACGAGGTAATCTGCCTATAAATACACATTAATCACAGGTGAAAGGTACACATTCATTCTAACTCTCTCTTTCAATTACACAGAGCACACACCCCACGTCAATTGGTGTATCTCTATGATCTTTTGCTTCAAGGTATCATTCTCCATTGATATCCTTGGAATTGCAGAGTTAGAGTGATCAAACAGCAAACACATAGTACTTTCGTGCTATACAATTGTGTTCTGAAAATATACGGAACAGAAACATTAACTGATTTGTATTTAGAATTGACAAATAGTCAGCACAGCAACTCTATGAACAGATAAACTAATTTATTTACTATATTAAGTGATGAAAAATTGAAAATCAATATTATTACCCACCATAAGGTGAATAATGAATTTAACCACCCTAATTGCTTCACCAAAATTGTTACCAGCACCTACTAAACTTGCATCACAAAAATTTAAAATAAACAAATAAATCCATGGTTGAGTCTACCATAATTGAAACCATCAATATGACTATCATCACAACAAACAAAAGTAGTCCCATATCGTAACAACTTTGCTGCACCGCTACGCTGTTATTATATCAACAAAAGCAGTCCCATATCGCCAATTTGCATATCGCAATCATAGAGAACGTGCCAACAGCAATCACTACAATGTTATCATCACTGTCATTGTTATATAAAGATTAAATGCTTTATACAAAAATGAGTTTAATGCTTTACTAGCCAAATACAATCTCATATAGGGTGACAATATAAGAAAAATCAACCTTTAAACATGCACAAGCCCTACTAGCATGATTGGGACAGGAATTCAATTATAAGTATCATAAAATGCAATGCAAAAAACAGGTTGAATCAAACCATAATTCAAATAATCAGATTGAACTATCCTCAATTAAGATTTTCAGTGATAGAGACATACTAAATTAACAAAGAGAAAGACTAAATATTATATCCATGATCAACAACAGGCAATTCGGTCATAAATAAAAGGCCCTACTTTGTTTTTCAAGTGCCATGCAAAAATTACACAATTAGTAGAGAGAAATTTTCCATCAAGAAAGCTATTATTCACTAGTAATCTACTCCTTGGAAGACTTGTTGATAAGAGACTTGTGAATGTGAGGAATCACTCCTCCTCCAGCAATTGTTCCTTTTATCAGGGTATCCAACTCTTCATCCCCGCGGATTGCTAGCTGTAAATGCCGGGGAGTAATACGTTTGACCTTGAGATCCTTGCTAGCATTCCCAGCAAGCTCCAATACTTCAGCAGTGAGATACTCCAATATAGCGGCAGAGTAGACAGCAGCAGTGGCCCCAACTCTACCATTAGCGGTTGTCCTTGACTTCAAAAGCCGGTGGATACGACCAACTGGGAACTGCAAGTTACAATATTGTCAATATAGAATAAGCTATGTAAGAGAAGAACATGCGGGCTTACACTGGCTCACACAAATTACATGCTAGCATATTGTGTGGAATCAGAATAAGATGATTAGGCCAAGATAAAAGGCTTGGTGGGATTAAAGTTATATACTTATATTTCATTAAAATAAATTAAAAAGGTAATTTTGAAAATTTAGGAGGCATGGCCTCTAGACATATGTGGTTCTGCTTCTGGGTCATAAAGTAAAAACATCATAAATAAGATTATCAATATCAAATCAATAATGACTAGTCAGGGTAATTAGCTTCAATCTTCTAGGCTAGCAAGAAGGGACTGATTTCAATTTCCAAACCCAAAGGATCACCCTAAACAGTGTCCTCAATCACACAAAAGGCAAAAGAACCAAATACATAGGACAATCTCTCATCAGCATCAAGCTGAAGAATATGTTAACTGTTGCATAACAGAATCACACTTGTGATGTCTGAAGAAGAATTTATAATAACAAACAATTAACTAAAAATGAGAAACAACAGACCAAACTCGTGTAAGAAAATTACCTGACTCGGGATATGTTTCTTTAAACAATATTGCGACCTACTTGTAAACATCAACAGTGGAAATATTCAGGTCTAACTGGGCTTGTGTCGTCTTACTAGGGTCCAATAAACGTGTTTACATGTCTATGCAGTTCAAATAATTTCAACACAATAATCCAAAAGTCTAGATATGCAAATATTATAAGCAAAATAATGTCCCATAATCACAATAAGACGACCATTAGATGCTTTGGGCATGTTATGAGACGACCATTAGATGCTCCTGTTAGAACAAGAGTATGTTACCAAGAGCTAGATACAAAGAGAGGTAGAGGTCGACCAAAACTTACCTGGGGAAAGGTAGTTAAACAAGACCTAATGGAGTGGGATTTAGATTGGCGGACGGTATGTCTTAGGACGGAGTGGAGAAAAGCTATAAGTCTGATGGAGGGTTAAACCCTTTAGTAGTTCTATGTTCCAGTTGTTCCCTGTTTTAATTCTTTTCTTCTTCTTTTCTCTTCTCCTCTCACCATTCTTTTATTTTAACTCTGTTTCTCTCTTTTGCTTTATTTTCGATTTATCATTGGGTTCATCTACCACCGACCCCAATTAATTTGGGTTAAAGGTGCTGTTGATGTTGATGTTGATGATGTTGATCAGTCAAATTCACACAGACTCAATACGGACTGTTAAATAAGTTAAAATAACAAGAACAAGTGGTCTATTCAAGATTCAATCACACCGCCAAAATTTCAAATAAATTTTGTTCCTCTTTTATCTGTCATTTCAAAAGTTTGTCAATTAATACACGATAAAGAAATTAATCTGATAATCTAATAATATAGATAAAAAAAAAATATAGCATTTTATTCCCGTGGCACAATATCAGGGGTAGTATATGGCAAAACCCTATTTTAAAGAGAGGGTAAAATCTACAACAAGTTAATCAAACTCACTCACTCAGTAGAAGGCTCCTGTTAAACCTTTCAGATGATAAAAAAAAAAAAAAAAAGAACCAAAATTTGATTTTTCTCCTGCTACTTCAAATATCCTACCGAAAAGGAACATTAAATCTCTAAGAGACCCCAAAAAAACGGTTCACATTGTGCAACCACAACAACGACGGTTAAAAGACAACAATTTACAGAATGAGTGTGTAGAGTTTTCGAACAGGTAAAATGAATTGGAATAGGTAAGAGAAATAGAAAGAGAGAGAGATCTGAGAACCTGAAGGCCGGCACGAGAAGAACGCGAGATGGGTTTCTTCTTGTCCTTGTCTTTGTTGGCGGCGGAAGTTTTGCCTGTGATCAACCCCTTCGCCCCTTTACCCGACATCCTTAACCGCCAAAAACAGTATGAGGTTTTGAGCTTAGAGAGAAAGAAGGTGAAAGACTCGAAGGACTCTTGTGTGAAAGTAATCTAATCGACACAAGAAAGGGATTTTGAGGTTGTTTCTTCTTCTTGGTCCTGCCTCACCTCACGCCTCTTTAATTTCTTTTATTTATTTAATTTAATTCTTTTTTTATTGCACACACGCGCTAGCTGACCCTCCAACTTTATGCAAATTACACCTCGAGCCCTTTTCTAAGAGTATTTATATTATTTTATTCATTTCTAAGAGTATTTTATGTGATAAAATTACATACCAACAATGACGAGGATATGTGGTAGCGATTTGATTTGGATGATTTAATCAAGTCATTTAGAATTTAAATTCTGATTTTAAATATTGAATGATTATGTTTTACAAAAAATATTTATCTTATATATCTATAATTTTTTTATAAAAATTAGTCACTACTTTTAATATAATTACTTCAAATCAATATTATGTAAAAAAATAATAAAATTACGTTACAACTTACAAGAATATTTTCTTAATTATATTGTATTTTATCACAGAGAACAGGTGAGAATCTTAAAATTACAATATAGTAAGTGTAACACTCTAAAATTTTAGAATTACAGTCAATTATTGGGGTAAGATATTAACTAGAGACAGTACAGAAGAATTTAAGATAAAGGACGAAAATACCCCTAGATATTTTGAAAATGACCAAATTGTCCCTAGATATTTTAACAAGATATTTGAAGGAGGAAATTTTATAAATACTCTGGGATGTTTGAAAAATGATCAGAAAACCCTTAGGGTGATAATTACAGAGTTTTCTTGAACATTTTTAGAAATGACGATTTTGTCCCTAGGGTGGTAAATGACCAAAATACCCTTTAGGTCAAACACTGACCAAATGACTTTAGAAATTTGTGGGAACCTCAGTATTGGATAAAGTGCTTTTAGACAACACATTATTAACATGATTGGAGTCAGAAAACCCTAAACAATAATTTTTAGGAATTTTGGAAGATAATTTGAAAAGAGCCTAATCTAGAATACTTCAGGTATCAGAAAACTATACGAAAAAGATAGTTACAATCCTTGGAGTATTCTACTAATTTTGGAATAAATAAATGACTTTATTAAGATAGTTTAGTAATTTTATAAATTGAATCAACAAGAAAAGAGGATTTTGCTATTTCATGAATTTAGAAGAGAATAATGTAGCTTTAGTCTTTAGAACAATACTTGGCCGTGTGACTAAAGGAAGAAATGAATGAAAAATTAAGGTTGGTCAAAAAGAATAGAATTATTTAGTGAATCCATGTGTAAATAAAATTGCTAAAAACTGAGATATCCAAATATAAAACAAAAGCAAGCATTATTTGGCAACCAAGGAGCTTGCTACGGTAGAAAGAAAGGAAAACAAATCATAATAGCCTTGTATGATTGAATTCCACGTGAGATGTAGCAAAGATAGGATAAGCAAGCAAGTGGCAAAATTATTGGAGACAAAGGGAATAATCCATAAATGCTAAGATTCCCTCATTAATGCTAGTTGAAAAAATCAACTTAAGCTCATCCAAGAGAGCTACATCCGTGCAAATCATTTAGAAGCATGAGCTATATAAGGAAGAAAAGGAATGAATTTTGGGTCAGCCATAAAGGAAACCAGCCGTGCACTTTCATATTACCACACTTGCCTTTTGTTTTAGTTTTGTTGCATCCTTGATTTCAAGAAACTAAGCCTTAACCGTGCACTTTCCCTAAGCCCCACCACTTGACTCTTATTTTAGCTTTCTTGAATCCAAACTCCAAAGAAACCGTACAGCCATAAGTCCCACCAATTAATTTGGTCTTTTTAGCTTTATTGAACTCAAAACATAAGCTTTAACCGTGTACACCTTCAGCCATCGCTCTCACCAAAGGAAAGCATTCCAAAAGGCCAAGGAAGTCCACGAGAAGAAGGACCAAGGGAGGGAACTTGCTTGAGTTTGGCCAACATTTGAGGTATGGGAAAGTCTTGGTTAAACAACGTTTAAGTATTAACTTACCTCTAATCAATATCTAATTAAAGCTCATTAACTACTTGAGTTAAAATAGAGTTAAGTAAAAGTATAAGAGGAAGAAAAGATTAAGAGAATCAAGTTTAATTAGGTAAGTTATTTGGGATGAATGAAGCAACCATAATTAAGCTAAGTACTTAACTTTTTATTGTTTGAAATTATCTTGTTTTGGATAGTTGATTATGATGGTTTCATTTCTGATATTGTCTTAAATGATTAATTAGGATGGTTTAATCTTTAATATTAAGTGGTTGATTAGAATAGTGTAACCTTTAATATAGTAGAATTAGAGTTAAGAAAACTTTAAGTTAGTATGCCTTAGTGAAAGTTATAAAGGAACTAAAATTAATTATGGATATAATTGTGGTCGTTGTAAAATTTATAGATGCTGTTTATTTATTTTTGATGATGTTTAAATTGTTATTTGTAATTCTGTAAATAAAATTATATAGTTGCTGTAAATTAAAACTAATTAAATGAATCTGTATGCTGTTGTTGTTAATCTGTATGCTGTTATTAAATAAGACTGTATGTTGTTAATTAATCTGTATGCTGTTGTTAAATCAAACTGTATGTTGATAATTGATGAATCTGTATGCTGTTATTGAACAAATATGTATGTTGTTAATTAATGAATCTGTATGTTGATTAAAGAATCTGTATAATGAATCTGTAAGCTGTTAATAAATGGATCTGTATGCTGTTAAAGAAAGTGGTGCGTTAAGGAACAAAATTAAATGAGGCTATATGGAAGCTGTTGTTATAATCAAATTATTAGACAACATGTGGGAATTTGCTATGTAACATTCATTTAATAGTGTTCTTTTATGTGATTTGGAAAATAATTTATAAGTGTGAAACAAATACAACACCTATATGTGATTTTGAACAATTCAAGATGATGAGATGTGATTTAAGAGGTGAACTATGTGATAATATTGATTTGAGAATTCTATGCTGATGCTTGAGTTGAGAATTTGAGATGAAAATAATGAGAAAAATAATTAAAAGATGAAAAATAAATCATGTGTGCATCTACCCGGTGGGGTAAAATTGAGACGATGAGATGATCCTCATTAAGAGGTGTTTAGTGTGTCAGATAACTAAACTGAGTTCCATACGTGTTTTTAACTTGGGGGTAGTTGAGACAGTGGGGAACACACCACCATGATGATCACATGGATGGGAGTGATACTCCTACGCGACACTGGGCTACCCTGACGGGATGGATAAGTTCGTTCCACTAAGGTGAGGGTGGGGTTATCTGACAGTGGCCACAAATTTTGAGGCGTTAAGCTGAGATCTCAGTCATGCATCATATAATAAGATGAGCATGCATTTTTTTCATTTCATGACGATTATGTGTATGAAAATGACTTGTTTATATCCTGTATAATTGTTTACGTATATTTATTATTTGGTCTGTTGATATTTAAATTTTGTTTATCAAGACTAACCCTGTGTTGTGTCTGGTGGTTGACACCTGTGATGACCCCAAATTATTTGGGCGAGCAGAAAAGCAGTGAAATGGATGCCGTACGAGAAGATAGGATGAAGAATGTGTACTGTTGTCTGTTTTGACGATCTGTGCTTGTGATGTACTATGGATTGTTTATATATGAGACTCTGGATATGTAATAATGAATGGACTGTATGGTATGTGTGAACGTCATGGACTATATGATTTAAATAACGCGTAAAACTCTTATAATTTCTAAGCTCGTTCTTAAATCAACGGAATTTTCATTTGAACCTTCAGTTCTAAATTCGTTTTGAAAATCAACCAAGGTTCATTTGAACTTTTATTCTTTCTGTTTTTTCGAAAATTTTTAGCAAATAAAAATAAATACGTAATAAAAAGCGAAGTAGAAGAGGTTGTTACAGTAAGTCATATGTAATTTATATTTTTCATATTTTATTCAGGTTGGTACCCGAGTAACAGTAAAATAATCATTATGTTATGTCCCTAAAATATTACGTAATAGAGTAAAATAGTAAAAATATCTTAAAAAGTTTAAAAATTATTTTTAAATCAGGAATACACTCCAAATAGTTAATAATAATTATGAGAATCTCCTAGAAATTAATTAGGATTTTTTTAAAAAAATTAGCCGATATACCCTCAATACACTATAAATAGTTAAGCAGCTTTAAAAAATTATGATTAGCCTATTTTAATTTAATATATGTTATTTATTTGCAAAAACTCCAAATGTTATATATTTATTTGAAAACAATGGATTTACCAGTTAAGTAGTAAGCTGTTTATGCAAAATAATTACTATAAATATAAATAATCAATAAATCTAAAAATTACGAAAACAAAATTGGAGACTCGTAAAAATATATAGAAGATTGTGGTAACATTAGTTTGGTCTAAAATTATTTCAAAAATACAATCTAATTTCCTCCTAATTAACTATTTAAAAATATTTTACCATCTAATAATTACCAAAAATAAATATTTTTTTATGATCAATAGACCAGCTAGCACGAAAATCATGTGGTTTAATTAAAAGTCCACGAATTCTTAATTTAATGAATTTTGTACAAAAACTTAAATAAAAAGGCTTAATTCTCTTTTTATATGTACCAAATTAAGTTTTTTCCCCTTTTCGGCCCTTCTTACTTTGCAGAAACACACTCTCCCTATCCATGGCTTCCTTCTAAATTTTCTTCTCTCATTTTTCATCACACATAACACTTCCAAGACCATATTTTGCAAGTTTGGTTACCAAAGTTTCATCTCCTACTTCTCTAAGTTTCTCCACTCACAACCAAAGCTCCAAATATTTGAGGTAAAGGGGGAGCAGGGTTAAGCCTTTACTTTTGTAATCTTAATATATTTATTGAAGGATTTTTCTTAATCCATTTCTTTATTTCATGATTATTTATATTTGTCATCATTTATTCTCTTAATCTTTTTTTATATATTTATTATGTTTAAATATGTTTTTTCCCTCAAATTTAAGTTACTGTTAATTTTTGTCACCTAATGTAACAATCCGTATGCATCCGGTTCATTAACATTATCTTATGGTTGTTAAGCGTAGCAATTATCATAGATAATTAAAATGGAAGCAGTAAACAAAATGACGTCATCATACGTCATTAACAACACCCAATGTACATCATATATGGTGAATTCTCATAATATACAAAGTATATTTATCAAAATTGTACATATTCCTCCTAGGTACAAAACGTAGGCATAAAAAATCAAAAGATAGAGCCAACATGCTCTTCACTCTATGCCTAAGGTTCCCTCAGAACCATATCCCCCTACTCGGGCCTCTTGCCCTGGGATCTATCAGCCGCTCCCGGAGCATCACCTGCAAAACATAATCCCCAACCGGGGTGAGATAACAATCTCAGTAAACTCAGGGTCCTTGGAGTTCTTTCCTCATCCTGGTTCACTTTCATGCACATAATATCAAAATTGGCATTACATCTAGCCATCACAGTTATCAAACCATAATACCACATGTGCATAGCATACATACATATATATATATATTGATGCCTGAGGAGGCTTCATCCATTTATATGGGCACATCTCACATCAGGACTTACTAATCATGCCTGAGGAGGCTCCATCCATTTATATGGGCACATCTCACATCAGGACTTTCTCTCTTTGCCTGAGGAAGCTTCATCCATCTATGTGGGCACATCTCACATCAGGACTTATATATATATATATATATTCTATTAAATTCAATTCTACTGGCTAGAGAATCTAATCAAGCACATAACATTATCACAATGTATAACTCAGCAATCACACCCACAACACTATCACAGTGTTCATCTCATCATCAATCACAGAACACCATCACAGTGTTCCTCTCATCATATACATGTTATCAATAAAACCGTAACACACAATTTCAATATACATGCATCATGATATACAATAACCATCACTCCCTCGGAGTATGGTGGAACACAAATAGTGGGAAACACTCCCAAGAACAAAGAGCTTACCTGCTCTCAGCGATACACCGACTCACCCGGCTTCGTGGTCACAACCACCAGCAATATCACTATCACGCCCTACATAAGGCATACAAACAATCAATAACGGTCCTCAGCTGTTAGAAATGAAAAGAAACACTATTCTTTTCCATTAAAACCTTTCGATTCTCTATCTTAGGGTTTTCAGAGCTAACCACCTTATAGGTGATTCACAGACCCTCAACAGGATCTATCTTGGTCCAACCAAGATCTTAGAGTCCCCCTAGACTCTGCATAAGCTCAATTCAAAGCATTCTGTTGCTTAACCATCCTATATTTCAAGGATAACCAAGTTGCTCAAAACAATAATTCCAACATGTTTTCACCGTTTATTAAGCCTCCTAAGCAACTAATGTAACAACACCTAAGCTCATATCTATCATTATACCCTCCACTTCATCAACATTCTTCCTACTCATACATAGCTCAGGGTCAAAACTAAACTTCATCAAAAATCATGTTTCAAAGTTCAATATTCATCAGAGCAACCCCCTGATCATATTTTTCTAAAGAATCCAAGCCTAATTCCAGCCCTAACACAATTGGGTTACTATTCATCCCAAGAAACATTTGACAAATCAATTGGTAAAACTTGAGTTTCTTACCTCTAAACAGTCGAGGAAGGCTGGAGGATCACTTTTCCAAGCTTTGGTGTCCTTGAATCGCCTTCTTTCTCCTCCAAAACTCAATTTTACAAAGTTCCCTAGAGAACGAGATTTCTCCATTTTATGGTTTTCTCTAAGGATTGAAGCTGGAATCTAGCTCATAGAAGGGTTCTAATCAACTTTCTAGTTGTGTAGTAAGTGTTTAGATGAAGAATGGAGAAGATATGAAGCTTCTTTGGTCATTAATGGCAGAAATCACAGGGAAGAAGAAGAAAAGAAAGCTTTTGGCCAGTCAAAACACGAAAATGGCTTTTATAGTGGCCCAGAATGTGCTCTGGCGCTGATAGCGCCATTTCTAGCGTTGATCACGCTAGATTCCAGAGAAAATATGCTTTCTGAAGCACTTCTTGCTCTAACCGCACTGCATCTGGCACTATCAGCGCCGGAATCCAGAGAAAAAGTGTTTTCTAGAGCGTTCCTGGCGCTAATCGCGCCACAAATCAAGTCATGGCGCTAACGGCGCCGTCCTTGGCGCTAATCGCGCCAAATAAAATAATAATAATATTTTTTTTTGGAAAACATGGTTATTATATTCACCCTACCTTTTTAAGAATTTTGACCGCAAAATTCAAAGACATACCTGTCAAACAACTCGGGATGCAGCTGTAAAAGCTCCTGCTCCCGCTCCCAAGTCGCTTCCTCAGGTGTTCTCCCTTCCCATTGAACTTTGACTATGGGAATGGTCCTACTCCGGATCTGCTTCTCTATCCTATCCAGAATCTGTATGGGCCGTGTAGGACAAGTCAGATTGTCCCTAATCTGAACGGTGTCAGGCTCCGCCATGTGTGAAGGGTCTGGCACATACCTCCTCAGCTGTGACACATGGAAAACATCATGCGGCCCTGACAATTGGGAGGCAAAGCTAGCCTGTAGGCCACTGGTCCTACTCTCTGAAGAATCTGGTAAGGACCAATGAACCTAGGACTGAGCTTCCTCACACCCAAAGCCCGTCCAACACCAGTAACTAGAGACAGCCTCAGAAACACATGGTCGCCCTCATCAAACTGCAGCGGCCTATGTTTATGATCATAATAGCTTTTCTGTCGACTCTGAGCCTTCAACAACTTATCTCTGATTAAACGGATCTGCTCAGTAGTCTCCTGAACCATCTCAGGTCCAAGAAGCTGTCTCTCACCCAGCTCAATCCAACACACACGATTCCTGCACCTCCGGCCATACAATGCCTCATAAGGTGCCATGCCCAAACTTGCATGAAAACTATTATTATACGAGAACTCCACCAAAGGTAGGTATCGATCCCATCTAGTACCTTGCTCCAAGGCACAAGCTCTCATCATATCCTCCAGAGTTTGGATAGTCCTCTCTGTCTAACCATCAGTCTGGGGATGGTAAGCTGTACTAAGCCTAAGCTGAGTCCTAAATGCCTCCTGAAGCGCACTCCAAAATCTAGAAGTGAACTTCGTATCTCTGTCGCTGACAATACTCTCTGGGACACCATGCAGTCTGATAATCTCTCTGACATATAGCTGAGCCAACCTCTCTGCAGTATAGTAAGTCCAAATAGGTAAGAAATGAGCAAAATTAGTCAGCCTATCAACAATTACCCAGATGGAGTCACATCTAGTCTGAGTCTTCGGTAGTCCAACTACAAAATCCATGGAAATGCTATCTCATTTCCACTCTGGAATTTGCAACGGCTGCAGTAGGCCTGACGGTCTCTAATGCTCAATCTTCACCTTCTGACATACCAAACATTTAGTCACATACTCAGCTATGTCCTTCTTCATCCCTGGCCACCAGAACTTCCTCTTAAGGTCCTGATACATCTTGGTGCCACCTGGATGAATGCTGAACTGACCCTTATGAGCCTCAGATAGAACTGCATCCACCAGCTCATCCTTAGGCACGACGATCCGATCTTGGTACAACTCCAAGTCATGAGTCTCCCAAGAAACATCCTGTTGACCAATCATGGCCCTCACATAATCATCCTACTTCTGGGCCTCTCGGATCCTCTGAATCAACTCATTATCAACCTTGGTCTCTCTCAACTCAAGACCACTAGCACCTTTTGTCATGGTCAGGTGCATATCTCTAAACTGCTCAATTAACTCACAGTCTGAGATCATCATGCATGCAACACTCACATGCTTCCTGCTCAAGGCATCAACAACTACATTCGCCTTGCCGGGATGATATCTCAACTCAAAGTCATAACCTTTGAGGAATTCCATCCACCGTCTTTGTCTCATATTCAACTCTTTTTGATCAAAAAGATACTTGAGGCTCTTGTGGTCACTGAACACCACCAACTTAGCCCCATACAAGTAATGTCTCCATACCTTTAGAGCAAACACAATAGCTACAAGCTCTAAATCATGTGTAGGATAATTCTCCTCATGTGGCTTCAGCTGTCTGGATGCATAAGCAACCACTCTCTTCTCCTGCATCAGCACACATCCAAGTCCCTGCTTGGAAGCATCACAATAAACCTCAAAACTTCCCTCAGGATCAGGAAGAGTCAACACTGGAGCTGTGGTCAACTTTTCCTTCAGTTTCAGGAAACACTCCTCACATTCATGAGTCCAAACAAATGGGCTACCTTTCCTGGTAAGGCGGGTCAATGGTAACACCATCTGTGAGAACCCCTGAATGAACCTCCGATAGTAACTTACTAGACCAAGGAAACTACGGACCTCTGAAACATTCTTGGGCCTCTCCCAAGACATCACAGCCTCTATCTTACTGGGATCAACTGCTACCCCAGTTGCAGAAATCACATGGCCCAGGAATTTCACCTCTGAAAGCCAAAACTCACACTTAGACAACTTAGCATACAACTGGTTATTTCTCAATGTCTGCAGAACAATCCTGAGGTGCTCGGCATGCTCCGCCTCCGTCCTGGAGTAGATCAGTATATCATCAATAAACACCACCACAAACTGATCTAGGAATGGTCTGAATACCCTGTTCATATAATCCATAAACACTGCAGGGGCATTCGTCAAACCAAAGGGAATGACCTGATACTCATAATGACCATACCTCGACCTGAAGGTAGTCTTCGGTATGTCCTCGGGCTTAATCCGAATCTGGTGATATCCGGATCGCAGATCTATCTTGGAGAACACACAGGCACCCCTCAACTGATCAAGCAAAACATCAATTCAAGGCAAAGGATACTTATTCTTTATAGTAACCTTATTCAGCTACCTGTATTCCACACACAACCACATACTTCCATCCTTCTTCTTCACAAAAAGAACTGGTGCTCCCCACGGTGACACACTCAGTCTAATAAACCCCTTGGACAACAAGTCCTCAATCTGTATCTTTAACTCTTTTAACTCTAAAGGAGACATGCGGTAAGGAGCTATGGATATGGGTCCCACACCTGGAACCAAATCAATGGAGAATTCAATCCCCCTATTTGGCGAAAGCTGTGTAATCTCATCTGGAAAAACATCAACAAACTCACTCACCACCGGAATCTCTGACATATCCAACCCCTGTCTCTCATCTGCTACACTCAGCAAAAGATAGCCCTGAGCTCCCCTCTTCATTTCCTTGCGAACTTGCAAGACCGAGAGAAATGAAATGGAACTCGAGCTGACTCCATCTGAAGGCACTACAACCTTCTTATAACAACAATCTAGCATAATACCATACTTGGCCAACCAATCCATACCCAAAATAATCTCAAGGGTAGGCATCGCAAGGCAATACAGATCAACAATATATTCCCTGCCTTCAAACTGAAAATGTACATCTCTGCAGCACATATCCACTTTACACTTCTCCTTAGTGGCGGTGGTAACCTCCATAGGAGAAGAAAGTCTGAATATTGGCAAGTTCTGTAACACCCTGAAATTTCGATAAATTGAAAATAGATGCTTGATGTGATTTTTGTGTTATTTGATTGTTTGATAAGTTTGTATTAGTTGAATGATTTTTGTGTAAATTATCATTGTGTTATTGCTTAGTGTAGATGTCAAGTTATGTGGAGTTTGTTTGAGTTGCGTTGAATTGTGCGATTCTGAGTTTGACCTGAAAATCTGTTTTAGTAAAACCATCATTATAGATTGGTTAACCGTTGGATCGTCTTAAAATTTTATAGAAAGCTTCCTAACCCATATATCTAATTTTTCACTGAGGCAGAAAATTCTAGAATTTGGGTAGCTCGCCCAGGCGAGTTTTACAGGCAATTTTTGGTCGCCTGGGCAAGTGAAGGCGGTGCTGAGTACATTTTTAAGCTTCCAAGTCACGAAAATGGAGGATTTTAATCCTCCCAAAGCTTCCCCAACCTCCCTCCATCACCCTCCACCATCGAAGACCTCCGGTGACCACCACGGACCGTCGTTGCTTGCCACGAGACCACCACACGGAGAGGAACACTTTAATCGGAGCCGAATCTTTGAAACTCTTCTCAAAGTTTCAGTAGAGAACGGAGCTCTCAATCCTCCTTTCTTGGTTTCCTTGAGGTAACCTTGGTTTCTTTTATCTTCTTCTAGCTAGTTTAAGCTTTTATTAGTGTCTCTTGTGTTCTAGATACTGTTGTTGGGAGTTTTACACTTCCTTTGAAAGACCCATTTGAAAATGAGTAGTTGTAAAAGTCTCATTTTTATGAAACTGATGTCATTTCTGTGATCCTTGTTGAATCCTGGTCACCTTGGTGTGATCGGAATTTCAAAATGATGTCTTTTGATGTGGACTCCTAAAACACCCTTTTAGCCCCTTTTTGAATTTGAGCTGGTATTTGACCCCAAATGTTAATATTGATCTTACCTTGGAAATCTATATTAAATTGTCTTCGATTTGGTATATAGAGCTCTGCATTTGGGTAAAGCACGTGAACTTGAGAGATCCCAAAATGATGTTTCAAGGAGCTAACAGAGGGATATAGATAGGTAAGGGGAGTTTATTATTTATTTATAGCTTTGATACCATAGTTGGGGGCCAGGGATTTCAACTATGAGGATATCTGCCTGTCCCTGCTGTGTGCTGGTTTTCAAGAAAAATTACGTTTTTAACTAATGGGATGTGATGTATTTATGATTGATGTGTGGTTGTTCCTGTGTGTGCTTGTTTTTAAGAAAAACTATTTTTAACTAATGGGATGCGATGAATTGGCTTGTTGATGGATAAAACTGTGAATGATATTGTTGTTGTAATGATTGGATTTTTGGGAAAAGTCTTAATTACAGAGGAAACTCTGCCCAAAATTTTATAATATATTTTCATATTTAATTCTTTATTAAATTTTTAAGTGGGCATAAGAGCTTGTTTTATATATTGTAGTCCTCCTCTTTAATTTAGAATTTTCCTAAAAATATCAATCTGGTGATATGATGAATTGTGAATGTATGAAATTTGGATTGTCTGAAGACCTGGGAAATGTGAATCTCAAGCATATGTATTATGTATAGATGTGATATGTGATTGCTTGTGATGTGGTTGATGATATTGAAATTGAGATGTCATTGACGTGATTAATGATGTTGAAATGAGATAATATTGATATGCATGATTGGATAACCTTGCGAGGGTGGGTTTACGAATTTTAAGCATCCTAAGAGAGAATGAGATTGTTTAAAATTCCGGTCCCTATCTATCTATGGTCAGTGTATCGTTGATGTTGTGTATGTACATGGGGGTGCATGACTGGATAACCTTGCGAGGGTGGCTTTACGAATTTTAAGCATCCCAAGAGAGAAAAGGATTGCTTGAAATTCCGGTGCCTAGCTATCCATGGTCATTGCATTGATGGTGCCCATGTTCATACTTCATATTTCATGGATGGAAATAGAATGGTGGCAGTAAGTACGGGGCATCACTCTGTTTGGAACTCCCTTGTGACTCAGGGATGATCACCATGGGGGGGAGCGACCAGTGCACAACAGGGTGACCTCGACGAGCTACTGCATCATTTTCCTGAGAGAGGCTATTTCCATGAGGATGGTACCACATTGCATGCTAAGTGATGAGTCAAATGCATACATCATTCTAAACATGACTGTTTGAGTTGTGGGATGCATTGGATGATTGTTTTGTTGAATGTGTAATGGAATGATGAGTTTGTCGAGTGTGTATTGGACTGATGGACTTGTGGTAATGATAGTGATTGTTAATGTTGTTTCCTTACCAATTGTTGTTATCTGATGCTTGTTGATTTTATATAATAAACTCATCCTTGCATTTGTTGTGCCGTGTGGTTGGTACCTGTGATGATCGTGAACTTTCGTTCGTGGGAGCAGATGAGCAGCAGTAGGTGACCTTGGAGAGAGATCTTCTTTTTGTTGGAACCGCCAAACCGACGTGATGACGTTGGATTCCTTTTTGGAGAAAGAGTTGTATTTTGTTAATCAACTCTCTCGTAGTTAGTCTTTGGCTTTTTGTTGATATGTAATTTCAAGTGTATATACACGTAAAGCTAAAGAAAGTTCTGATATGTGGATGACATGTACTAATCTAATATATATGTATAATGTGTTTTAAATATGTAATTGTAACATGTGTATGATAATTGTATTATCGCAAAAAAAAAAAATTACCATCATTTTCATAATCAAATTAATGGAGTTTTCATATTAAAATTGAAGTTACTCGATTAAGAGTTAGTGATATCGTAGTGACGAGGCGGGTCATTACAAGTTCAGTCCTAGAGCAGTGCGATCACTAATAAAAGAATGAGTAGCTTCAGAGTCAAATAAGACTCTTACATCATACACATCTATTAGAATGGTACCTCTGATCAAGTCAGGAGCTTTGGCTGCCTCTCTAGCATCCACTGTGTAAATCCGACCTGTAGAAGGTGCTACTGATATCACTGGAGCAGCTATAGCCCGACCGCCTGCATGTGGACACTCCCTAGCATATTGACCATGCTTGCCACATCTGTAACATACCAACTGACCAGTGGAACACACTCCCCAATGATTCTTCCCACATGTAGCACACTTGGGACGTGGACCTGGTCTCTGTGGCCCTTCTCTCTGACTAGGTGATAAATACCACATTTATGTAAAATTCATGTTTCGAATAGTGGCACTTATCTTTTTGATTTCATTAACATAGCTTATAAATTTCCCTAAACCTATTTAAATAGCATCTAGTACTTGTTTTTAAGTTGTTTTGGGAGATTAATCCAATCATGTTTTATATTTTGATAGATTTTGTGGATTTCCGAGGCTTCCAGATAATCAAAACAAGCAAGAAGGGCTCACATAGCAAGCATGGGAGGTGTTACAAGTAAACCAGGCCCAGGAACCGACTTAGCCCAAAGGAAACTTCAGCCCTAAGGTTTTAACTCGCCCAGGCGACCAACCACAGTGCAATTTGCTCGCCCAGGCGAGCTTCAAGTTCCAAGAAGATGAGGGTTAGCTCGCCCAGGCGACCAAAATGTGAAGAAAACACTCGCCTGGGCGACCAAAGCAGGCAAGAGGCACATTCCTATAAATACCCCACGGATTTGTGAAGGAAATCATGTTCCAAGGCACTATATTAGCTACTTATTTTACATTTTAGGCTTAGGATTCTTCTTAGGTTATAGTAGAGAGTTGGGGAAGTGAGAAAGTGAGTTTTTGTAGTGGAAATTCTGCCGAAAAGAGGATCGATGACAAGCTACTTCGTCAGTCATTCTCTTGAGGAGGTTCTTCTGATGAACGCCTAAACTCTTTAAGGATAGGACGTACTCTTCTTATCCCTATGCTCTTTTAATTTCTATTTATGCATCATTCTATTTCTTGTTAGTAATTTCATTTGACGCTTAATGCTTGCTTCTACTTGATCACTAGTATCACGAACTTAAATCCTAAGTGAGACTGGAAAAGTAATCTTAGGGTTTGAACTGAATGAATTTACTCATTATGTTACGTTGCTAGGAATAGGGCATAACGTTTTGATCACATTAAACACGTGAATATGATCTTAATGCTTGGGTATTTAATTAAATATACGAGGGATCGATATTTAGTAAAATATCCTTAGGACTTAAATGCGAGGAATCGAATTAAAGTTACTTAAACGTGTGCGTCAATAAGAATAGAAAATTAATGCATATGTAGAATTAAATCAAAGGGATAAGTAAGAAGAAATCCAATCCTACGCTTCTTTGACTTTAACTCGTTTAATTACTTCCGTCCGTATTTACTTCCATAATTTTATCTTTGTTTTACAATATCACGCAAATGAACCTTTGTTTTTATCATCTGTACATATACTACTAAACTGGTAAAGATTTAAACTAGCCAAAGTAAACACAAATCCCTGTGGAGACGAACTTTATAAATTTTGAAACTTGCAACGATAACACGGTGCGCTTGCCGTAAAAATCCTAACAAGTTTCTGGCGCCGTTGCCGGGGATTTGATTCGTTTACTTAGTTGTTTAAATTTCAGTTTAGTAGAATTTGTTCTTGTTCTTTATTTTCTTATTTTGTATATAAATTTCCTTGTTATTAAACCTCAGTGCTTAACAGAATCTTGTAGTTTTCGTCCTTCCACTTTATGCGAGGTAAGTCTTCTTCAGATACACCTCAGTTTGATCCAGAAATATCTAAAACAGAAAGGAAGAATAGAAAGAAAAAGAAGCAAGAATCCAACATGCATTCCGAGGAAGCTGTGTCTATTGATCCTCCATCTCCCGAAAAACCAGTAGTAACAGACAATATGGCTGATTGTGGTGGAGAAGAAGATAGACCAGTAAGAAGGACTCTTGGTGACTATGCTTATCAACAAGGTCCCAAGCACTACAACAGCATAGTCATCCCTCCTTTCAACAACAAGGTTGTCGAGCTAAAGCCAACATTACTCAGTCTCATTGGCTCACATCCATTTGCTAGGCTAGACCATGAAGATCCTTACATGCATTTGTCTACTTTCATGGAGCTATGCAGTATAATGGGAGCATCGGACGAAGATGCTGAAGCTGTTTACCTCAAAGCTTTTCCTTTTTCTTTGACAGGTAAAGCAAAAACATGGCTGCAATCACAACCGAACAAAAGTATAAGCACATGGGACGATTTGGAGGAGAAATTCATCGCCAGATTCTTCCCTCCCTCAAGATTTATCAATGCAAAGTCAGCTATTGCCACTTTCTCTCAAGGTGCAGATGAACCCTTGTGTGAGACATGGGAAATATTCAAGTCACTACTAAGGAGATGCTCGAACCACAATTTTGATGATGCCGCGCAATTACACATCTTTTATAGTATCTTTTATAGTGGTTTGAGGCCCCAGACCAAGATGATCCTTGACGCTTCAGCTGGAGGAACCATGATGTCTAAAAGCCCCGAAGAAGCCATAATGATCATTGATTCCATAGTAGCAAGTGACTATCAATCTCACCATGATACATCACCAATTCAGAGGAAAGGCGTACTAGAGCTTGACACTCAAAATGCCATCTTAGCTCAAAACAAGCTCTTGACTCAACAATTGGAGGCCTTAACAAAGCAAATAGGCCAACTTCCTCAAATTCTGCATGGAGGCTCACAGAAATCTCATACAACACACCAAGTTCAAATCTTGAGATGTGACTTCTGTGGAGGAGACCATTAGAATGGCCATTGTTCAGTACATGGTGATTGTCCACAAAAAGAGGAAGCTCATTACATGCAAAATCAATCAAGACCTCAAGGGAATTACCAAGGTTATCGCAGTGGTCCAGGTTCTAATCAACCTTATAATTGGAGGCAAAATAATGCTTATAATGTTCCCACTAACCCTTCTTTTGCAGGTCTTACTAACAATTCTTTTGCAAGTTCTTCTAATTCTTTTCCAGGTTCTTCAAATAGAAATATGCCACAACAAGATCAGTCTGACAGATTGACAAAGCTGGAAGATACTCTTACTCAATTCATGCAAATGTCCATCAGCAACCAAAAGAATAATGAGGCTTCTATCAAAAATCTAGAAGTACAAATAGGGCAGCTTGCAAAACAAGTAGTTGAGCATGGAGGTGGATCTTCTTAGCAAATACCCAAGTCAACCCTAAAGAGTAATGTAACGCCATTATCACAAGAAGGGGAACTGTGGTTGGTAGGAAAGAAGAAGAAGAAAAGAAAAATGAAGGAAATGATATAGCAAAAGAAAAAAGAAAAGAATGAGGAAGAAACAAATGAAAAAATTGAGAGAAAAATAACAAGTGATGATAAAAAGAAAGAAGTGATAAAGGCAAAGCTGTTTTGACCCCACCACCAGTCCAAAGTATGCCATATCCACACACTCCATCCAAGAAAGCAAAGGAAAGACAATACAAATGTTTTCTTGACATCTTCAAGCAACTACAAATAAATATCTTTTGTTGAAGCATTGGAGCAAATGCCAACATACGCCAAGTTCATGAAGGATCTCCTCGCCAAGAAAAGAAGATACATCGATGAAGAGACAATCAAGCTGGATGCAGGATGCAGTGCCATCATCCAAAAAACCATCCCAGAAAAGTCTAGAGATCTAGGTAGCTTTACAATTCCTGTAACTATTGGTAACTTATCTGTGGGAAAATCTCTTCTTGACTTAGGTGCAAGCATCAATCTCATACCATTATCCATGGTTAAGAGGATAGGAGAGGTTATAATCAAACCTACTAGGATGACTCTGCAGTTAGCTGACAGATCTATTAAGTATCCCTATGGCGTCATTGAAGACATGTTGGTGAAAGTCGACAAATTCTTCTTCCAGTCGACTTTGTAGTCATGGATATGGATGAAGACAGTGAAGTTCCATTAATTCTTGGCAGACCTTTTATGAAGACGGCCAAAGTTTTAATTGATGTTGATGAAGGAAAACTCACTATCAGAGTGCAAAATAATGAAATTCAGTTCAATGTTTTTGAAGACATAGAGCATCCCACAAATACAAAAGAATGTTTTAGAATGGATGCAGAAGACTCAGAAGCCAATGGCTCATCCACATTGACCAAATGCTGGGAGCCAAAGCCATAGCAAACTCGTCCAACTAAAACGACGTAAAAGAAGCGCTCCTGGAAGGCAACCCAGTGTTTTTTAAATTTTTTGTTTTTTATGTCTGAATTTTACTTTTTTGATATCTTATCTTTTTGAAAATATCATCTATTTTGTTAAGAAATTGGATGCAGGTCCATTTTGTTAAGAAAAGCAGGTGAAGAAGAAGAACGTGGCAGATCCTATGAATGGAGGACATCGAGCTTCTCAGCCACGATCTTCAAAAATCAGTGACATTGTTTTTAAATTTCGTTACTGCTTTGTAGTTTTAATTCAATACTTTGTTTATTTGGTTACTATGTTTTGCTTCTTTTTGCTTGCATACAGAGATTTCTCTCTTTTTGAAAATACACATATTAAAAACTTTTGTTTTATTAAAAATGCCAGCATAAATCTTTTTGGGGCTTAACTGATATGTCATGTTTTGAAAAGAATCAACAGATAAATATTTTGAAACTTGCCTTTTGATTTTGATCAGAACACCACAAAATGATTTTTGGAAACTTTGAGAATGAAAAACAAAGGAATGGGTTTTTCAAATATCAAATGAAGGCAAGTCTTTTTACAAGGAATTGAAAAAGAACATCATTTGAAACATTGATTTGATTGAAAAAGAAAGAAAAAGAAAAGAAAAGAAAAACAAAAACAAAAACAAAAACAAAAATACATGTGTTTAAATAATACAAAGTTGGGTGAATGAAAAGATTGATAAACATGGAAAATATTGGAAAGAAAAATAGGAAGTAATGATTTAAAATGTTTTATCTTTATTTGCTCTCTTATTCTCAAGGTACTTTTTGAATATCCAGAAAAACCAAGATTCCTTTCTAGCCAGGCCCAACCCTAAAAGCCCTAATGATCCATGATAAGTATGTACTTTGATTTGATGGGAAATGAACTGCAAAATTAATCTATGATATATCAGTGATGGATTTGAGAATAAACACTTACCTGTGGGAGAATTAAACACTTTTGAGAG
>PYAF01000558.1:282458-294157 GCA_007407185.1 Glycine tomentella
AACAAAGTCCAAGTATATCTAGAGTAATCATCAACAATCACAAGTCCATAATAATTGCCACCCAAACTCATAGTTCTAGAAGGACCAAACAAATCAATGTGTAGTAATTCAAGTGGTCTAGAGGTGGAAACAATATTTTTGCTTTGAAAAGAGATTTTAGTTTGTTTCCCTTTTTGACATGCATCACAAAGTTTGTCCTTTTCAAATTTGAGTTTTGGCAAACTAATCACTAAGTCCTTTTTAATAAGCTTGTTCATATGGTGCATGTTGATGTGACTAGCACTCCTATGCCACAACCAAGATTCATCTAACTTACTCATTAAGCATGAAGTTTTGTGAAGGAATGCATGGTCAATAGAAAGTTGATAGATATTACCTTTCCTTTTGCCTATATGAACTACTTCACCATTTTGGCCATCACATATCATACAACAATTCTCATTGAATGAGATCTTAAAACCTTTGTCACATAGTTGGCTTATGCTTAGAAGATTGTGCTTTAAACCATCCACATAGAGAACATTGCCAATCTTGGTATTGAAGCTATTTCCAATGTTGCCTTCACCAACGATCTTACCCTTGTTGTTATCTCCATAAGTGACAAAGCCTCCATCTTTAGGAACAAGATTTGTGAGCAAAGACTTGTCACCCGTCATATGTCTAGAGCATCCACTATCAAGATACCACAAAGAAGTTCTTGCTCTTAGACATACTTGAAAAATCAAATTAATTCATAAAAGAAGGTACCCAATTGTGCCTCTTTGTGCATTTCTTGAAAAGCAAGAATAGCTTGATCAAGTTCAGAATTTACCTCATCATCTTCATTGACAATGGATGTAAGACACATGTTTGCTTCCTCTATTTCAATGGAGGATTCTGAACATGTTGAGTCATTGTCTTCCCAAGCTATATAAGCTCTTCTAGACTTTCCTTCTTTCTTCCCTTTGCTGTCCCCTTGTTGCTTCTTCAAGTAGATTGAGCATTCAGACTTGATGTGGCTAGGTTTCCCACATTCAAAGCATGTAAAGTTGCTATCAATCTTATTGTTGTTGTTGTTGTTGTTTTTGACGTTTCTTGAGAATCTTTTGCCTTTGTTCTTCTTCAAAAACTTGTTGAACTTTTTGACTATTAAGTTCATGTTTTCCTCATCTTCCTCATCACTTGAATCTTCCTCTTTCTCCACTTTAGATGTTGCAGCTTTTAGAGCAATTCCTTTGCCTTTCTTATCTGCATCTTCAACACAAGTTAATTGAGACAATTCCAATTCGCATTCAAGTAACTTACCAAAGAGAGCAGCCATTGACATTTTGGATAAATCCTTGGATTCTTTGATTGCTGTCACTTTTGATTGCCAAGATCTAGTGAGACACTTCAAGATCTTGATGTTTAGTTCCTCAACATCAAAAGTCTTTCCATGTCCCAAAAGATGATTGACAATGTGTGTGAATCTTGTTTGGAGCTGGGAAATGCTTTCATTTGTGTTCATCTTGAACATTTCATACTCATGAATCAATGAATGCTTCCTTGATCTTCTTACTTCTTCAGTTCCTTCATGAGTTATCTCTAATGTAACACCCCGCAGGCCTCCGGTGCGTTATCATTAATAATATCAGTTTAGCGCTTAAATTATCATTTTAAAACGTAGCGGAAGCATAGAATCGTTTTTCTTGATTCATTATGTATGGAATAAACATATCACAGAGAATACCCCTACAAATCATACATTTCACACCCCTGCTGATCCAGTTTATCATATCAAATACATAAGTAGGCAGATAATCAAAGAATCAACAAATATACTCAGGAGGAACATATCTCATATCATAATCAGTTCTGTACATATATCTATATACATCAGAGTCCACACCACACCGTGGTGATACAAAAGAATGTCAGCCCTCACCGAGGGTATACAAAACTGTACAATCACAGGTGTACATACACACCATCCCTTATCAAGGGTACAAACATAACCAGAACAAAATGAGCCTTCAAGCTCCCTCTGCTGCTATCAGTCAACAGGAACGTCTCTATTCGGGCCTCCTGCCCTGAGACGGCTCTCTTTGTCCAGAAGAGTCACCTGAAATCATAAATCCCCACACGGGGTGAGATAACATATCTCAGTAAGCTTAGGGTCCTTGGAAAATCATTCCCACCCTGGCCCACTATCCACAATGCACACACAAGGCAATCACACAACCAAATGGCCCACTGGCCCTCATAGTAACATATCTCATCAACGCCTGGCGGATCTCATCAACGCCTAAATCACATGGCAGAGAACCCTCAATGCCTAGCGAAGAACCCTCAACGCTTAAGTCATAGGGCAGAGAACCTTCAATGCGCAGAACATATGGCGGAGAACCCTCAACGCCCAAATAATAGCATAATCAATCTCAAGTACATGCATATCAATTTAAGTAATGCAACAACCAAATGCATCATGAATCATGACCATCACTCCCCCGGAGTGTGGTGTGCAACCATGCGGGAATTCATTCCCAGGGACACTGAACTTACCTGGCAAGGTCTCGCTCTGTATGCCTTTCCCTGCTCTGTGGCTCCCGCCACCAACAATCTCACAATCAGGGCCTCAGTGACGACTCAGAAGACCTCAGGACAGCCTCCTCAAGCTTTAGTGTCCTTCTCAAGCCGTGGGTCCTCGCCAAGACTCAAGTTCTCTGAGTTTCTCCTCTGAGATTCCACCTCTCACTCAAAAGGGGTTTTTCAAGAGCAGAAATGAAGGATTAAGCTTTCCCAAAGGTTCCTCTCACACTCAAAGGTCTTAGAGAGGTGTTTAGGCCAAGAAAAATGGTCTAAGGAAGCTTGGGCAAGTCTCTAATGGAGGTTAGGGCGTGGGGAAGAAGAAACCATGATTTTTGGGGCCAAAATCTCGTAAAATGGCCTTTGAATACAGGTTCTGCCGACGTTCCCGCGCTAATCGCGCCATATATGGCGCTATTCGTGCCAAATTAACATAACTAAAAGCTTCCTGGGCACTTATGGCGCTAATCGCGCCACTATGGTGCTAACCGCACCAACTGGGCGCGTCTGTGGCGCTAATCGCGCCAAACTGGCTCTATCCGCGCCATCGGGCCGCAAGAAATGGCCTTCTGGTGCAATTTCACGCTACTGGCGCCATATCCCACGCTAACCGCGCGGTTCTCACGCTGTTAGCATGAGATTTTTTTTTTGAAAAAAACAGGTTATTATATCTAACATATGCCACATCTCCTTAGCACTTGTGCACCTAACTATTCTAAAGAATTCATCAGAGGAAAGTGCAGAGGTTATCATGTTTTTGGCCTTAAAATCATATTGAACAACCATTTTTTCAGCACCAGTCATCTCATCCCATTCTTTGGGAATCATGTCATTACCAACAGTTTTGATGGGCACCACAGGACCTTTCTTTATTGGATTCCAAGCACCTGGGTCATTTGATTGAATAAAGATCTTCATCCTATTTTTCCAAAAACTGAAATTTTCCCCTTCAAACAAAGGAGATTTGTTTAAAGAAGCACCTTCCTTGAAGGTTATTTGTGAGGTATTCATTTTTGAAAAAAAATAGTGATCTTGAGCAACTTTCAAGAACCAGCTCTTGATGCCAATTGTAAAGAATATGAATGGGGGTGAATTGGTTAAACCTTGGTATTTTAAAAATTTATTTAATCAAGAACACAATGAATATAATGAGTTAAAGGATAGAAAAGCAAAACACAATCAGATTTATACCGGCTCACTTCAACACTAGAAACTACATCCAGTTTTCTTCCAACCAACACTAGGTTAGAGTTCCACATTATAATTTTCAGTTCTTACAATCAATTACAATGTCTCCCTTTATCAACCCCAGATAAAGAACAAAAATCTATTAGATTCTAAGAGACAAGAACCTGAGAACACTACTCAGTTCTTCCACCTAGAGAACCCCTTCTCTAGTTTCAAGCAATAACCCAATTACAATAGCCAAAATTACAAAGAAATTCCAAAACAAAAATTAGAATCAGATTAAGGAGAGATACAACCTGATGATCCAATGTATGCAATGAAGATGAAGTTACCAGATCAGGTTGAATGATTACAAATCAATTAGCACAGCTTTCCTTAATCTTGAAATGGCTTTAAGCTCCAACAATGAGTCAAACACTCATGATCAAAGCACAATGGAGCAAGAAATAATTGAACCCTTAGAAAACACTTTAGAATGCTCACAAGACTGTTTAAGCTCAGAAAATATGTATGGGTAATGTTCCACAAAGTTAGAAAAGCAGCCAAGCCTCAGTCCTATTTATAACAAATTTTTGTAACTGCCTGTAATCGATTAAACGCGCCTAATAATCGATTAAAAGGCTCATGTAATCGATTAAACAGACCTTGTAATCGATTAAAATGTTCAACATAGTTTTTGGGCATGAGCAACAAGCAAAATAATCGATTATTCCGTCCTGTAATCGATTAAGACAGGAGACTCAGAATAACAAAATACACTGTGTAATCGATTACAAGAATGTGGTAATCGATTAAGCCAGGAAGACTTGTAAGCATTAACATACAGTGTAATCGATTACGAAATATGGTAATCGATTAAAGCAGGGAGACGACTTTTCCAATTAAGCCTATGTAATCGATTACAATACCTTGGTAATCGATTATCCCAGCACTACTTAAAATCATATATAGCTATGTAATCGATTACTACCCATCAATAATCGATTAAAGTGTTCAACAAGGCAGTTTATATGAAAACAGAGGTCAAATAATTGATTATCCCGATAGGTAATCGATTACATTGTTCTTGAAAGCTTTTCCAGAATAGACTAAGAACAAAATAATCGATTAAACCAGTAGGGATGGTATTTTTCCAAAAACCTTTGAATCAAATTAAAACTTAGTCCAATTACTAAAGCCTTGTGATTTTTATGAACCCAATTAATTTAATTATGGATTAATATGAATGCAATGCACTTGGATCACTAGAATTGCTTTTCTCTTACACATTTCACACTAATTAAACTTCAAGGCATCCATTGCATGTTGAAAGCTCAAAACCTATGCTTGAATCACAATTCCTTTGCATTCTTTAAGTCATATATTTTCAGTTACCGAAATCTTAGGGTGTTACATAATCAACTATTTCCATACTAAGGCTATAAAAATAAGTTTTTCAAAGGACTTTGAGTGTGCCACTTTTTCTCTCATGTTTTACACTGTGATTTTTGTTGAGAAAGTTTTTGAACCTCTGAGTGTCATCACCACTTTGATTCTTCATTGGAAACATTTTTTACATTGGTGCAATCGATCTTTGCAAAGGATCATGAAGGGAATTGATACTACATAGGAAATATTTTCAAACTTTCACATATTTCACATATCAAGTGAAATCTTTCCTTAATCTACGTTTTTTATTTTCGTTTTCATTGAGTATGTTTCTCAATGGTGTGCATGTAGTGGGTTGATAGGTTTTCAGGAGATTAGGCATTTGTGGTGGGCATTTTGCTTGTGAGTTTGGTTGTAACTCAAAGATTATAGTGAAAGATCCTAGTGGGTTACTATGGATCAACTAGATGTAGATTTCTTGGAAATCAAACCAGTATAAATTGTGTGTGCATCTTTTTATCTAACTTTAAATACATATATTGCTTCTTGCATGATTTCTTTGTATCATTGGGTGATTTTTCAATTATGATTAATATATCAAAGGATATTTGCAACATATTTGTATCTCTTGTTTCAATTAAATTAAAGGAAACTATTTGTGGAAAGTTTTAATTTGAGTATAAAATTAGTTTAAAACTAGTCCACCCCCTTTCTTGATTTGTGATTTCATGTGTCATTATTTCAAACAATTTGTTATCAAAGATTTATTTAATAGTTACCCCCTCTTTTTACTGAAGAAAACTATCCGTTTTGGAAAGTACGCATGAGAATTTTCTTCGAATCCATTGATAAAGGAGTATGGGATACAATTGTAAATGATCCTTACATTCCTATAGTTGTTGTTGATGGAAAAAAGGTAGAAAAAGACTTCAATTCTTGAACGCTGAAAAAAATAGGCGTGCTCAATATAATATTAGAGCTAAACATATTCTTGACTCTGCTTTAACCCTTGATGAGTTTTATTGTGCTCCTCAATGCGCAGATGCCAAATAAATTTAGGAAATCTTGGAAGTAACTCATAAAGGAACTACCAAGGTCAAGAGGGCAAGAAAGAGCACTCTCATTCAAGAATATGAAATGTTTAGAATGTTATCGGGAGAAATCATTTCGGATGCGCAGAAGCATTTTACACATGTGGTGAACCATTCGTTGGCTCTTGGCAAGACTTTTGAAAGAAAGGAGCTTAATGTCAAAGTTGTAAAAAGTCTCAATACAACTTGGTAACCTAAAAGAAATCAAAGGATTTAACAACCATGACAGTAGCTACACTTTTTGGCAAGCTAAGGGAGTATGATTTAGAGCTTGGGAGGCTGAAGAATGAAGAAGAAGTTGACAAGAAAAAAAAAAGGATTATCCTTAAAGACAAGCAGTTCACATCATGAAGCTAGTGATGAAGACCCTTCGTAAAATTTGGATAATGAAAATTTGAAGTTGCTTATTAAGAAGTTCTCCAAGTTCATGAAGAATAAAGGAAGAGACAAATGGAACTTTCAAAATAAGAGCACAAAGAAAAGTGACTCCAATTCCACAATCTACACATGTTTTAAGTGTGGGAAGCAAGGTCACATAAAAGCAGATTGTCTAACCTACCTCAAGAAACAACATGGAGATGATAAGAAGCAAAATAAGCCATTTAAGAAGAGAATAACATACATAGCATGAGATGATAATGATGCCAGTTCTTCAAGTGACTCAAATGAGGAAGAAGAAGCAAACATGTGTCTCATGGCCGACATTGATGACAATGAGACCAAAAGCAATGTAAGGGGCTCTTTTTGGAATCTAACACAAACTATGACAATCTACTTGGTGCATTCAAAGAGTTACATGAAGAAGCACAAAATCTCACCTTTGTGGACAAGACTCTAAATGGTGAAGTTAGATGGCCTATTGAGAAATTTACCACTTTACAAATGGAAGTCCGTGATTGGAGAAAAGAGAAGGTGGATTTAGAAATATCTATTAAGGACTCTATTTGTAAAAGTAAATCTAGCAATATTGCTTCTAGATCAAATTATGAAAATTGTAAGCATCTTCAATACAAAATTGCTTATCTCAATCTTAATTGGGTACCTCAATCTTCTCTCTAAATTTGTTTTGTAAATATGCCTTAAAGCCAAGTAATCAATGTGGTATTTGGGGAGCTGTTGTTCAAGGCAGAGACAAATCCAAATTTGTCTCTCTAACTACAAAACAAGAAGGATTTGTTACCTATGGTGGCAACAACAAAGGGAATATTCTAGGTTATGGTAATAAAAATTTAAAATTTCTAGCAACCTTGAGGAGACTAGACCATTTATATTGGAGAAGCAAAATGTTGATACAAGTCAACAATCTACAAAGGAGTTGCCCAAAGAATGGAGAACCTCTAGGGACTTGTCACTTGACAACATAATATGTGATATAAACAAAGGGGTAACTTCTTGTAGCTCTCTTAATAATATTTGTAGATAGTGGCTTTTGTATCCAAAGTAGAGCTAAGATATATTGAAGAAACTTTACTTTATGAACATTAGTTATTGGCAATGCAAGAAGAGTTGAATCAATTTAAAAGAAATGAAGTTTGAGATCTTATGCCAAGAACTAATGTTCAACAAGTAATTGGAACTAAATGAGTATTAAGAAACAAAATTGATGGAACTGGTTTTAGAACAAAAACAAAGCCTATTTAGTTGTCAAAGTTTATATCCAAGAATAATTTATTGATTATGATGAGGCATATGCCCTTGTTGCAAGACTTGAGGCCATAAGACTTCTTCTAGCTTTTGTTCCTTAATGGATTTTATGTTTTCCAAATGGATGTCATTTTTGAATGATAGATAAAAGAGGAAGTCTATGTTTCTCAACCCCCTAGATTTATTAATTATGACTTTCCTAATCATCTATACAAACTAAAGAAAACACTTTATGGAATTAAGCAAACCCCTAGGTTTTGGTTTGAAAGATTGAGTAATTTCTTACTTGTACAAAAATTTGAAAGAGGTAAGGTTGACACTACCTTGTTCATTAAGAAAACTAAAAAGACATCTTATTAGTTCAAATTTATGTTGATGACATTATTTTTGGAGCTACTAATGATGCCTTGTGCAAAGAGTTTGCTAAGCCCATGTAGGGAGATTTTGAAATGTCCATGATGGGGGAGTTATCCTACTTCCTAGGACTCCAAATAAAATAGTTAGAAAGTGGTATCTTCATCAACCAATCCAAGTATTGTATTGACTTACTTAAGAAGTTTGGTTTGGAGAAGTCTAAAGAGTCATAAACACTTATGTCCACCTCATTCTACCTTAATCCAGATGAAAAAGTTAAACAAGTAGATGAATCAAGATATAGAGGTATAATTGACTCACTATTATAACTAACTGCTAGTCAACACAATATTATGCATAGTCTTTGTGTGTGTGCCAGATTTCAAGCAAATTCTAAGGAATCCCATTTAGTGGTTGTTAAGAGGATTCTTAAGTACTTTAAAGGTACATTAAATGTAGGATTGTGGTATTCTAAGGGTGCATCTATTAGCTTAGTTGGGTATTCTAATTCAGATTATGCAGGATGTAAGGTAGATAGAAAAAGTACTAGTGGAATATGGTATTATCTATAGTTGAGGCTGAATATATTGTTGTTGGTAGTTGTTGTGCTCAAATCCTTTTGATGAAGCAATAACTAGAGGAATTTGGTATCTACCTTGATCACATTCCTTTCAGACGTGACAATACAAGTGCAATTAACTTGACCAAAAATCCTGTCATGCATTATAGAACTAAGCATATAGAAATAAAACATCATTTTATTATAGATCATGTGCTTAAAGGGGATTGTGTTATAGAGTTTGTAGACACAACCAACCAACCAACCAACTGACATCTTTACAAAGCCCTTGTCTAGGGATATATTCTAAACCATTAGAAATGAGCTAGGCTTTCTAGATGAAGATTATTTAGTATAACATGGATATGCATTCGTGTCTATGTAGTTTTAATCTTATGTCTTGTTTCTTTTCTAATTTTATGGTGTTTATGTGTGTCTAGTATAGTATGTGTTTGCTTAATCATGACATGTTTGTATGAAATAAGTGTGTATGTGTTTTTGTGTGCATAAGTGCTCTCTGTTCGCACTTAGTCGATTATGCAAGCAAATAATAGACTATTTGGTGTCTGCTTGAAGTTGGAAACTTCATCCAACAAAAATAGTCGACTATTTCAAGTAAATAATTGACTATCTCACATTTGGAAAAATTCCAGTTTTGTAGATAGTCGACTATTTTATTAGTTAATCGACTAAATGAGTAGAGGGAGAGGTTGGTTCACAGATAGTCAACTATTTCTCCAAATAATCAACTATTTGTAGCAGACAAACTTTTATGTGGTTTTTCTACACAAAATAGTCGATTAGGCTCTCGTTTTAGTCTATTGTTTTGGAAGTTTTGTGTCCTGAATGTTTGTATCTTTGTTTCAAGTGCAAAACCTAACCCCTAACCACACCCCTCATTTCCCACAACCCATTAACCCTCACACCTCTCTCAAAACACTTAAACCCTTCTATAAATTCATACTCCTTCAACCCCAATCCTCACAATTCAATATCTCAGCCCTCACAAATCTCTTACCCCCTTTATAACCCTTCTTTTTCTCCAACGTTAATTCTTTTCATCATGTCTTCATCCAATCCCAAAAAGAGGCCCAAGAGATTAGTTATAGATGCTTTCAAGAAGAAGAAAGGGAAGGAAAAGAAAACCTATAAGGAAATGTTAATGGGTTATGTTTCGATGAAAAAGACAAATATGATTTCAATTATTTTTGGAAGGAAAGGAAGATTATGGAAAATAATCGGGCTTAATTGATAATTGTTGCTTATTTTCGGATTTTGTGCTTGCTTGACCTATCTCCTTGTACAGGACCTAAAGGATTCTACAGAATTCCAAATGGAGCATATGAGTAGTCCTTGGAAAGCTAAGGAAAAGATAATCTTGGGCCAATTCTACCGGTTTGAGGTCATTTTAGGCTTGGAAGTCAGAACCTCTGTACTTGAGCTTTGGGCTACGAGATTGGGATTTGATTTGTGTAATTAGCTTAATTAGTTAGATTAGATTGGCCTAATCAGAGCCCATCCCTTTGCTTCTGTTCAGTCACTATATATTAGTGTAGTTAGTTAGTTAGTGAGTTACTTCATTTTGTACAAATAGGTTTGTGAAGCTTCTTATACAAGTTTTAAGTTCAAACACTTTTCTCTCTTTGTCTCTCAACTGTTTTTCATTTTTATTTTTCTTTTCAATTATGTTCTTATATTTTATTACATAAATTTTATGGCAACAAGAATAGAACATGCATAGGTAAAATCAATTAAAAAGGGATAAGTAAGATGAAATCCAATCCTACATTCACTTGACTTGTATCCGTTTATTTATTTCATTTCCCATAATCGTTTATTTGTTTTCCTTTATCTTTGTTTTACATTTTCCACAAACAACTACAAATGAATCTTAACCTTTTATCTGTATATAAATACTAAACTGTTAATTCTAAATCAACCAACGTAAACCCAAATCCCTGTGGAGACGAACTTTTATAAATTCGAAACTTACAGCGATAACAACGGTACGCTTGCCGTGGTAAAATTCCTAACAAGTTTCTGGCGCCGTTGCTGGGGATTTGGCTTGTTTGCTTAAGTTGTTTTAAATTTCAGTTTAGTATTTTCTTGTTCTTTATTTTCTGTTTGTATATATATTTCTTTGTTATTTTAAGAAACTTCTGTGCTTAACAAAAATCTTGTAGTTTCTTTTCTTTCCCTTTATGCGAGATAAGTCTGCAGATAAATCTCATTTTGATCCGGAAATCTCCAAAACGGAAAGGAAACTCCGAAAGAAAAAGAAACAAGAGATTAACAAGCACATTGAGGGAACTTTGTCTATTGATCCTTCCTCACAACAGATAAAAGATAATATGGCTAATCAAGGGGGAGAAGAAGATAGACAACCACCAAGGAGGACACTTGGAGACTATGCCTACCAACAAGGGCCCAAGCATTATAATAGCATAGTTTTCCCTCCGTTTCACAACAAAGTTGTAGAATTGAAGCCTGCACTACTTAGCCTCATTGGCTCGCATCCTTTTGCTGAATTAGATCATGAAGACCCATATACGCATCTATCTACTTTCATGGAGCTGTGTAGCACGATGGGAGCACCGGACGAAGATGCAGAAGCTGTCTACCTTAGAGCTTTTCCTTTCTCTTTAACAGGTAAAGCAAAGACTTGGCTTCAATCACAACCCAACAAGAGTCTAAGCACGTGGGAAGACTTGGAGGAGAAATTCATCGTTAGATTCTTTCCGCCTTCAATATTTGTAACCACCGCTTCTATTACGTATTCATTTTATTGGTAATTGAAACGACCGCTTTTATTTCACTTTTATTTTTCATTTGTGCCTAAATTTTTTTTTTCGAAAATAATAATAATGACAAAATTCAAATTGAATTGGTTAAGTTTTTAAAATAGCTTTTTAAGACATATAGACGTTTACGCGTAATTACCTAACATAATA
>PYAF01000560.1:8336-19870 GCA_007407185.1 Glycine tomentella
AGACAGATTATGGCAGAATTGGCCACCGCCACTTCCCAAGAAGAATTTGAACAGAGACTTAACCAGATGAGAAGTCCCTCTCAGGGCACAATAAAAGATGAAGAAAGTAATTCTAACAGTAATCCGTATCTGAAGAATCGAGATATGTTAGACTACTTTACAAAAGAAGACTTATCCGATTGAAGACTCAAGATCTCAGTAGACCTCAAGATAAGATGATAAAGCAAGAAGCAATAGCTAGCCAATAGAAATTGTCGGCAGGAAACACAAAACACTGTTTGACATGATATAAAAATTGATGTAATTATCTAGTTTACTATTCATAAAGGTAACGTGTAGCATCTGTATCCGTTGTATTCTTAAGTTTACTGTTTTCGATAAGCATATGTAACTTTTCTTATCTATAAATAAACGTATCGAGACAGAAGGAAGGCATCAGCCTTTTCCCTCATATGCAATATCTCTCCTTCCTAATCTTACTCTTCATTCTCCTTCATTCTATTCATCAAGCTCTCCGTAAGTTTTCTAAAAATGATTTGTGATAAAGATCCAAAGGGCAAGATTACTCTGATTTTTGTTTTAGAAAGAAATTTTTAAATTTACCAAGGCTAACCAATTCACCCCCCCTCTTGGTTAAGTGTGAAGTGTTCCCTTATTTGACAATTGGTATCAGAGTGATCTTAACTTCAAAATAGCTAAGTAATCAATTACAATCAAATGGTAATCGATTAAACCAGTCTCTCATTTAAAACTGTATAATGCAATAGTGAAATAATCGATTAAAACGATGATATAATCGATTAATTTGTACTTACTCATTTCCAGAAAATCTTAAGAACAATGTAATCGATTATTTAAGTTTGGTAATCGATTAAAATAACTTAGAATTATTTTTCCAAAAAGCTTGACTCATTTTTTAAGTTCCAAATCAATTGCTTAAGCTTTTATGATGTCATGCATGAATGATTATCAATGGTATGCATATAAGAACTTGGATCATCAGAAGACTTCCTTTCCTTTTACATTTAATCATAATTTTGATCTTCAAGCCTTCAAGCATGTTGAAAGCCAAAACCTTTCCAAGTCTTTACAAATCTTTAATCTACAAGAGCTCCCCCTTAGTTCAGCAATCTCCCAGATCAACACTAACTACCTTATTGGATTGTGTTGTATGGTGAACATAGGAGGAGATTGTTGAATATATATGATATATATATATATATATATATTAAATAATAATATGTTCACATACAAGTCCAATAGGTTATTGTATGGTTATATGGGTCCATATGGGCTGGTGCCCAATAACTTGCTATATTACTAGGGTTTTTCCTAAGCTGGAGGTAACACTGTTGAGCATTCCAAATATGATGCCTCTTGGTGTAATACTTCAAGCACTCAACACTAAACTTTTCTCTCTCAAACCTCCTTACTTCCAACACGCACTTGCGGACATTGGCCCCAACGTGGGTCCGCCACTGCTAAAGGGGTTACTTGATCAAGAGATATTGTCACTTGTGCACTTCCATCTTACTGGAAACAGTTTTAGCAATCTCACTTTTAGTTGCTTTTCCTTCTATTCAATTTTAGGTCATTCACTTAGTTGCATGTAAGATGGCAAGTATTGAAAGAGATATGTTTGGACATGGGACAACTTAGCATTTGCCAACCACATTCACAGTAATATTCCTTTTCCAAATTTACTTTTTATGATAATATTGCTAATTATTAAATTCATTATTTAACTATGCACTATTGCAATTATATATAAAACAAAAGTAATGGTATCTCCTTAAGATCAACTCCATAATCTTGTATTTGTTGCTTAAGCCATAGGCTTTGTACACAGCAACTCCCAGCTGAGATATATTCAGCCTCAGCAGTTGACAAGGCCACACAAGCTTGTTTCTTGCAATGCCATGATATGAGTGAGCTTCCAAGGAGATGAAAAGTTCCACTTGTGCTTTTCCTATCAAGTTTACATCCTGCAAAATCAGAATCAGAATATCCAATAATATTTATTGGTGCACCTTTAGGATACCATAACCCAACTTTGGGTGTTGCCTTGAGGTATTTAATGATGCTTTTGACTACTGTAAGGTGAGACTCTTTTGGATTTGCTTGATATCTTGCACACAAGCGAACACTTAGCATAATATCTGGTTTACTAGCTGTCAAATATAGTAAGGAGCCAATCATTCCTCTATATTTGGATTGATCCACCTTCTTCCCTTTTTCATCTGAATCAAGGTATGTTGAAGTTGCCATAGGAGTTGTAGCGTCTTTGCTTTTCTCCATCTCAAACTTCTTGATGACTTCAAGGCAATACTTTGATTGATTGAGGAAAGTTCCATTCTTCATTTGCTTAACTTGAAGTCCTAGAAAGAATGTTAACTCTCCCATCATAGACATGTTAAACTCTTTTTGCATAGCTGCAGAAAATTCTTTACAAAGCATTTGATTAGTTGAACCAAATATAATGTCATCAACATATATTTGAACCAATAAGATATTATCCTTATGCCTCTTGATGAACAAGGTTTTATCAACATTTCCCTTTGCAAAAGATTGATCAAGTAGGAACTTACTCAATCTTTCATACCATGATCTTGGACCTTGTTTCAGACCATAGAGGGCCTTTTTCAGTTTAAAAACATGATTAGGATGTTTAAAATCAGAAAAACTTAGATGTTGTTCAACATATATGTCCTCCTCTATGTAACCATTTAAAAAGGCACTTTTGACATCCATTTGATAAAGTTTGAATCCATTAAGCATGTATATGCAAGTAATAGCCTAATTGCTCCCAATCTTGCAACTGGAGCAAAAGTTTCCTCATAGTCAATGCCTTCCTCTTGGTTGTAACCTTTAGCAACCAATTTAGCCTTGTTTCTTACTATGATTCCACTTTCATCAAGTTTGTTCCTAAAAACCCACTTGGTACCAATAGGCTTAATTGATGAAGGTCTAGGAACAAGTTCTCAAACTTCATTTCTTTTGAATTGATTCAGTTCATCATGCATGGCATGCATCCTATGTTCATCTTGCAAGGCATGGTTAATATCTTTAGGTTTAATTTGAGATACAAAAGCCATGTCACAATATAAATTTCTAAGAGAAGAACTAGTAGAGACTCCCTTTGAGACTTCACCAATAATATTGTCTAGTGAGAGGTCTCTTGTAGTTCTCCATTCTTTTGGCCTTTGGTTGGAAGTTGATGGAATTGCTTCAGCACTAGGTTCACTTTTCTCATTGATAGATAGTTTTTCAAGCTGGACATTTTGCTCCAACTGACCTTTTCTTTTGCCAATGTGGATTACTTCTCCACTTTTACCATCACATATCATGCAACAATCTTGATTAAAAGAAATTTTAAAACCTTTATCGCATAATTGACTTATGCTTAATAGATTATGCTTTAAGCCTTCAACATAGAGTACATTGCTGATTTTTGTGTTCAAGCTGTCACCAATGTTTCCTTCACCTATGATCTTCCCTTTGTTGTTGTCTCCATAAGTAACATAGCCCTCATCTTTAAGTGTAAGATTTTTGAGCAAGGACTTGTCACCGGTCATATGTCTTGAGCAGCCACTATTAAGATACCATAAGGAAGAGCTTGCTCTAAGACATACCTACAAAAAGAACAAATCACTTCATAGGAAAAGGTACCCATTTGAGTTTGGGTCTAAAGGGGTTAGTTGCTTTTTCTACCCAAATACACTCACCATTTGGGACATAAAATCTTCTTGCAAAACATTGGTAAGATGTATGTCCTTTCTCCATACAATAGTGACAAACAACAGCTTTATATGAATTTCTAAAGAACCTCTTTTGATTGAATCTTGGTTTCTTCCTCTTCTTCTGTTTTGGAGGTACAAATGTTGTCTTTTGAACACTTTTAAAACTCTTTTTGTACCCCAATCCAGAAATGTCACAAAACTCTTTTTGAGCACTCAACATATCATTCAAATCACATTTTCCTTTGTTGAGTTTTTCCAAGATATCAATCAACTCATTGTTCTTTGAAACAATTTGCATATATTTTTCTTCTTGATTAAGTCTATACTAATCAAAAACTTTTTGTAGCATTTCATATTTGTCAATAGTTGTAGAGGAAGAGGCACAAACACAACCACTTGATTTATAGCTTGAAGTAAGTGTTTCATTTTCTTCCTTCAAGTTACAAGCTTCAGTTTGTAACTTCATTATTTTTGCAACATGATCCTTAAGGTTTTTCTTAAGCTTATTGTTGGATTTAGCAAGCTTTTTAGCCTCTTTATGTATCTCTTGCAAAGCAAAAATGGCTTGATCAAGTTCAGAGGTTACCTCATCTTCTTCATCTAAGAGATCATCATTCTCTTCATTGACAATTGAGGTAAGGCACATGTTAGCTTCCTCTAATTCAGTGGAGGATTCAGAAGTTGTAGAATCATTGTCCTCCCAAGCAATGTAGGCTCTTCTTGGCTTTGCTTCTCTCTTGCCTTTGCTGTCACTTTGTTGTTTCTTCAAGTAGATTGAACATTCTGATTTTATGTGGCCAGGTTTGCCACATTCAAAGCATGTGAAGTTGTTGTCAATCTTCTTGATGTTGCTAGTGTTGTTGTTGGTATTGCTCTTGTTGTTTCTTGTGAATCTTTTGCCCTTATTCTTCTTTAGAAATTTGCTGAACTTTTTCACAATCAAGTTCATGCTTTCTTCATCTTCCTCAGCACTTGAGTTTTCTTCTTTTTCTACCTTAGGTGCTGCAGCCTTTAGTGCAATTCCTTTGCTTTTTCTATCTGCATCTTCACCAAAGGTTAGTTGAGATAATTCTAATTCATACTCAAGTAACTTACCAAAAAGAGTAGCCATGGTCATTTGTGAGAGATCCTTAGATTCTTTGATAGCTGTCACTTTTGGTTGTCATGCTCTAGTGAGACACTTCAAGATTTTGATGTTCAATTCTTCAACATCAAAGGTCTTCCCAAGTCCTATGAGATGATTCACTATGTGTGTGAATCTTGTTTGGAGTTGAGAGATGCTTTCATTTTGGTTCATCTTGAACATCTCATATTCATGTATCAAAGAGTGTTTTCTTGATCTCCTCACCTCTTCAGTTCCTTCATGGGTGATTTCTAGCATCTCTCACATCTCCTTGGCACTTGTACATCTAACTGTTCTGAAGAATTCATCACAAGAAAGAGCAGAAGTTATCATATTCTTGGCTTTAAAATCATACTGAGCAATCCTCTTTTCTTCATCATTCATCTCATCCCAATCTTTGGGAATCATGTTATTATCAACAACTTTGATTGGTACCTTAAGACCTTTTTCAATTGCATTCCAAGCACCTGGATCATTAGATTGAATAAAGATCTTCATTCTATTTTTCCAAAAACTTAAATGCTCCCCTTCAAACAAAGGAGGTCTGTTTAAGGAGGCACCTTCCTTGAAGGTTATTTGTGAAATATTAATTTTTGAAAGAAAGTGATCTTGAGTAACTTTCAAGACCTAGCTCTGATACCAATTGTAAAATATAGGAACACTTCACACTTAACCAAGAGTGTGGGGTGAATTGGTTAGACTTGGTAAATTAAAATTTTCTTAAACAAAATCAGAGTTTTCCCTTAGGATCTTTATCACTTTTGAAACCAAGAATCCTTACTCAATCAAATGTTCAGTCCAAGGTATCCAATAGCTCAAAATTGAATTAATAAATAAAGCAAGACAATCAAGTTGAACAAAATATAATCAAGAGAGAAATCAAGATCAAAGCACACAAAATTTATATTGGTTCACTTCAAACACTATGAAGCTACATCCAGTTTTCTTCCACTCAACACTAGAATGGAGTTCCACTATTGCAATTTTCTGTTCTTACAAGTAATTACAAAGTCTCTCTTATCCACCCTAGATAAAGTTCAGAAATCTAAAACACTATTAGATTCTTAGAGACAACCCCACTGAGAACACTACTCAGCACAACCCCTAGAGAAACACTATCTCTAGATTACAAGCAAGAGACCCAATTACAATAGACAATCAAATACAAGTTCACAAAAGAATTACAACCACAAAGTTTAAGGAAAGAAATCACCTGATGATCCAGTGAATGACATGCAAATAAATGAATACAACAGGTTGAATAATAAAAACAATCTCAGAACATCACTTTCCTTATCCTTTAAAAAAAATATTCTTGCTTCAAGAATCACTTAACAACCCATTAGTGTTTTAGTGAGAGCAAGAACTCATAGAACCCAGAATATCACAAAGAATGTGTTTAGAAAGCTTATCTATGCTCAGAATACGAAAATTGATCAAGTTCCTAAACAAGCTGAGCAAGGGTTCTATTTATAACAAACTTTCTAACCGTAAGTAATCGATTACATACGCTCCTGTAATCGATTATTTTGCTTATGTAATCAATTATTTCAAGACTGTAATCGATTAAACTGTTCAACAAACTTCTCGATATGAGCAACGAACAGAATAATCGATTATTCCGTCTTGTAATCGATTAAGATAGGAAGCTTCACAAACTTGAAATACACTATGTAATCGATTACGAATTTTGGTAATCGATTAAGACAGGAAGCTTCACAAACTTGAAATACACTATGTAATCCATTACGGATTCTGGTAATTGATTAAGACAGGAAGCTTCACAAACTTGAAATACACTATGTAATCGATTACGGATTCTGGTAATTGATTAATGAAGCAAAACATGTTAAGCATAGGCATATGATATAATCGATTACTGTCTTTGGTAATCGATTAAGACAGGGAGGTATTTTTCTGTTTAGCTTATGTAATCGATTACAGCTCATTGGTAATCGACTAAAATGTTCATCAAGGCAGTTTATATGTGAACCAAGGTAAAATAATCGATTAAACTGATACGTAATCGATTACATTGTTCTTGAAAAGTTTTCCAGAGTGCACTAAGAACAAAATAATCGATTTTTATCTTGATGTAATCGATTAAACCAGTAGAAAGCTTATTTTTCCAAAAACCTTTGATTTGATTCAAAAACTTAAACAGTTTTATCAAAGCCTTGTGAATTCTGTTTCTTAAACTAATTGACTTAATGAATGATGTGAATGCAATGCACTTTGATCACCAGAAATGCTTCTTCCTTTTACATTTAATCACAAGTTATTCTTCAATACTTCAAGGCATGTTGAAAACTAAAACCAAGCTTGATTCTTTGTCCATTCTTCAAGTGATTCCTTTGAAACCAACAGGAGGATCCTCAGGATGTCGTCGGCCTATGCCGCTCAGGGGCTTCATCTTCGTTACCTCTAACATTTCTACCCAATGCTCAATCAACAACTCTTCCAAGAGCCCGATGCATTCCTCTAGTCTTAGCCATAATCTGTACAACATTTGTTTACATGTTACTCTATCACTTCATCCCAAACCACACCAAAGACAACTTTCAACCGTTTCAAATAATACATAGCTTCCTTATTATTAACAATTTCAACAATTTTGATTCACATACATACATATCTTACAAATGCAATTCTAACCAAACCAACCTATAACGGGTGTTCATTCATGTAATACAACAAATCATACAATACAAATGGTTTATAAAAGCCAAGCAAAATTCTTAATCCAAATTGTCCAATGATTCATATCAATGAACATTCCTAAGTTGATTTATGGACTTAAAAAATGTAAATCAATACACCATAAATTATATTTTCACATTCCAATATATATTTTTCTACATATTAATTAATTAATTTTTATTTAATTATCTTAAAAGTATTTAAAAAAATAAAAAATACACATACGGATTACACGACCCGTAAGGCTCATATGGATTGGTCAATCTGTATGAGCCTTACGGATTGTGTAATCCATAAACTTTATATGGATTCACAACACACTCTACGTACTTATGGATTCTCGAATCCGTATCCTCCACCTATTGCCTATTTACAAACCAAAACAACAAACAACTAACCTCAATGCCGCCACCAAACGGAGAAGAGAACCACCACCCATGTAGGAGAACGAAAGCGATGAAAGATTGATGGTGCGTTGGAGTTCGCGAGTTCGACGACAGATTCCCTTAGAAGTAGAAGGCAGCGTGGTGCAGCAGAAAACCCAACAAATGATTTTAAAATAATTAACCTAGTGCACAAAGGTATTTGCAGAAATCTACTATTACACTAATGGTGTAGTAGAAAAATTTATGGTGTATGAAGCAAACCTCCATAAAAAATGAACGTGATGAAAGAGTTTTGAATTAGCTAATAAAAAAATCAAAGGAAATGAATCAGAGATTAAGACAGGAATTTGTTGAAGCTTGGGCAAAACATTAAATGGGCAGGAATAAAAGGCCTTGTGAAAATGGATAGGGGTAATAAAAGGTGTCAGTGATATATTGAAACTTCATTGGATGAGGGTTAGTGGGTGGCAGCTGGCACCAACACTTTTGGATGGGTAAAAACGTGACAGGAAGGGGATGTGAAAAGGTAGGAAAACAGACAGCGTAGATGTTATGACATTTGAATTGTGTTTGATGGCACATGCTGGGGTGGGCACGTTGCGGAGTAAGGAATGTGCACAGATGATGGACGGTTGAGATTGAAACAGAGGTAATTATGGAAGTTTGTTGGGCATATACGATAAAAATAGAGCACAAATTGGGAATCTTGGAAAAGTGGAAGAACGAAACGAATGACGAGCTTTAGATGAGGAAAAAAATTGTCTTCCTTTGTGTAGCGAACCCAAAAGTGGCGATGTCGATACCGACAACGCTAACAAATACGATTGCGGCTATAGGGGTTTTCACCACGTCCTTTGCTAGTTGTTTGGGATCTGTGAGGGTGTTTTCCAGTTTTGTATTGACGACAGCGACGAACACACCAATGGCTATGGCAGACTCTCATACATGCACTATAAGGAGCTTTAGCTTCATTGGGATGTGCACGAGTACAAAAAGTGCAATGATGGGAAGTGTTACCTCTATGAGGGCGGGAACTGGCCAAAATTGACCTCAACGATATCGTGGGCAGCCTCTCATAGCAATACAATGACAGTGCAAACGTGTGTGTGAAGGACAACAATGACGATGATGATGTGGACGAGTCTGCTGTAGGCGATCTTGGCGACGTGAAAGATTTTGCAGAGGAGGAGGACAATGAAGGTTTCGTAAGGGGAGAGAGAGATCCTGAAGGTGACCTACCGTTGAGATTTCTTAGTCCTTCTTCTTGGTGGGTTGTTGTGTTATGGTGCGGAGTTTTTGAGTGTGGGCCATTTCGATTTTAAGGCACTCAATGTTGTTGTAAGGGTGTGGAAGATGTCCTCTATGGTTTTGGGGGTCGTAGAGGTGTTGTTTATGAGGGGATGTAAAAAAAATTAAATGATCTAATCACGCTTATATACATCAGAAGCTATTAGATCAAATGCGAAAAAATTAAGATTATAAATGCCTTCCGCCATTGCTATTCTTGTTTGCTCTGAAGATGAAATTACAGTTGTCCGTGAGTCAAGTAATCTGTAAACAGTTTGAGTCTTCAAACTAATCTAACTTTTGGCTTAAGAATCTTCTATGCTTTCACTATCACTCACTGATGGTGTATTGAGATTTTTCATATAGCAAGCACAGGGACCTTGGCCACGGTGTACATCTCCTTTTATAACATTTTCCCATCAAATAGGTTATTTTTTTATATGCATAAAACATGGACATAATTGCTAAAAGTAAGGGATAAGATTATCAACAACTTATTCATAAGAAGATAAGGAATAAGATTAGCAACAACTTATTCCTAAGAAGATAAGGTGAGTGGACCACCTTATGTGATTTTGACTTAGTCAAGCAACAAAAAATAAACCAACATTCTCCTACTTGGTCCATATATCTCATCATACACTTTAGTGAGAAATAAAATACATGAATCATGGCGATAGTTCCTCTAATATAGACACAAGTAGTATCTTCCATGTATTACATTGCATTATATTTCTCAAGCTCATACAACTTAATGAATAACCCCAATGTTTATTCTAGGTCCAAACTTAATTGATGTTTCTCATAATAAATAACTGTAGATGCGCATAAACTGAATGGAAAATATCACAAAAGAGTTTCTTAATATCATTCTTACAATGAAAATCATATATGGGAACCAAGTCTCATCCTTTCTACATGATCCTTAAATTTAAATGGTGGCATGCCCTTAGTTAAAGGATCGACAATCATTAATTCTGTGCTAATGTGCTCAATAATCAATGTATTATCTTTAACATGTTCTCTTATGGCTAGATACTTAATGTCAATGCGTTTGCTTCGACTACAACTTTTGTTATTCTTAACTATAAAAACAACAACTGAATTATCATAGTATATCTTCAATTGCCTAGAAATGGAATCCATAACTCTAAGCCTAGAAATGAAACACCTCATCCATACACCATGTAATGTAGCCTCAAAACAAGAAACGAACTCAGCCTCCATAGTGGAAGTAGCAGTTAAGGTCTGCTTGATACTTCTCCAAGACATAGCTCCACTGGCTAGCATAAAAATATATCCCGAAGTCGATTTTCTCGAATCAACACAGCCAGTGTAGTCTGAATCTGAGTAGCCAGTTACTTCCAAGTTGTCAGTTCATCTATACATAAGCATTCCTAAAGGTATCTCATCACTTTCTTTGCAACTTTCAAATGGTCTAAACCTGGGTTACTTTGATATCTCATTAACATTTCAACTGCAAAAGCAATATCAGGTCTTGTGTAGACCTGAGCATACATAAGGCTTCCAACAACCGAATTATAAGGAATGTTCTTCATTTATTCCCGCTCAAGATCATTTTTCAGGCACTGGCTTAATTCAAACATGTCATCCTTCTGTTAGACTTTTGGCAAGCGTACCAATTGTCGTTGTAAGTTACAAAATTTATAAAAGTTCGTCTCCACAGGGACTTGTGCTACTCAGTTAATTCAAATAAAGCTTAACAGTTTAATAGTTATGTACAAAGAGTGTGACGGAGTTTCATGTAGTTGCGGATTAACAGAAATGATGAAAATTTAGAAGAAACGGAAATAATAAACTTAATACGGAAGATTACGGAAAGTTACGAAAAGTTACGAAAGATTACGAAAACTAGTAAAACGAATTTGTTTAAGTTAAGAACGTAGGATTGGATTTCATCGTTCATACCCTTAGTATTCAATTAATATTACCATGCATAAGTTATTTCCTATTATTATTGATGCACACATAAAATCACCCCAAATCGATGTCTCGCATTTGAGAATCCTAAGAATATTTATCAAATATCGATTTCTCGCATATGAAATAAATATCCTAGCGTTACGATTATATTCGCGTGCTTATTTGCAATCTAAACGTTATGCTCTATGTCTAGCAACGTAACGTAAAGAGTAAATTTATTCATTTCAAACCCTAAGATTACTTCTCAGTCTCACTTCGAGTTTAAGTTCGTGATACTAGTGATCAAGTAGTATCAAGCGTTAAGTACGGAATAAATTTACCAATAATAAATAGAAAGACTTATGCAGAAATAAA
>PYAF01000560.1:19970-37428 GCA_007407185.1 Glycine tomentella
ACCGACAGAGTCTCCACACTAAATTTCACTTTTCTCACTTTCCTAACCTACCTAATACTAATATTTAAGAACCTAAACTAAAGAAAAATCTTAGAAGAAGCAAGGAAGAGAAGAAAAATGGAATGTAAGGGATGATTTTTGGCCTTAGGGGTGCTTGGGTATTTATAGGGGGTGGCCTGGTCGAGTTTGGTCGCCCAGGCGACCATTTTATGCATGTTTTGGTCGCCCAGGCGAGCTAAAGCCAACTTGCAGCCCAAGTTGCACGTCCACTTGGCCAATTGGAGGCCCATTTGCAGTTTTTGCTCGCCCAGGCGAGCAAAATACACTATATTCACTCGCCTGGGCGAGTTAAAGTGTTTCCAGAAGGGTCTTTGGGCCTGATTTTGCTTTCTGCACCCCCAATTTTGCTGTTCTGAGTCATTTTTGGGTCTGTTTTGCTTTCTGCACCTCCCAGGTCTGCTTCTTTTAGTCATTTTTGCTTGCTTTAAATTTACGGAAGCTCCGGAATGTCACGAATGCTAGCAAAATAAAAAGGAAAGTTGGATGAATCTTCGAGAATCATAAATGCTAAATGCGAAATATAAACTAACTAGATTAGGGAAAATTTTTATAAATATTCTTAGTTAAAACACAAGATAAGTGCCTTAAATGTAATCCAAATTTCACTAAGATATGGCACTTATCACCTTCACATTGGGAGCTACACTTGTTGAACAATCATTCATTTTAAATCTTTCCAAAATGTTGTTGATATAGGTCCCTTGAGACAAACCAAGAAACACCTTTTACTCTGTCTATTGATGCCAATAACGTAAAAGGCATCACCCATATCCTTTATATCAAAGTTCTTATAGAGAAATTATTTCACCTCATATAGCAAACCCTTGTCATTGGTTGTAAGTAAAATATCATCTACATATAAAATAAGGAAACAAATTTTGCTCCCATTGACCTTCTGGTATATACAATGATTCATAACATTTTCTACAAAACCAAATGAAGAAATAGTGTCATCAAATTTTAAGTACCACTGATGGGAGGCTTGTTTCAATCCATATATAGATTTCTTAGGCTTGTATACCAATTGCTCACCCTCAGTAGAGGAGAATCCTTCAGGTTATTTCATATAAACCTCTTCCTCTAGGTCTTCATTGAGAAAAGTCGTTTTTCACATCCATTTGTTGCTACTCTAAGTCAAAATGTGCAGCCAGTTCCAGAATGATGCGAAGAGAATCTTACTTAGATACAGAAGAGAATGTCTCCTTGTAGTCGATTCCTTCCTTTTGATTAAATCCCTTGGCTACGAGTCTTGCTTTGTATCTAATATAAGTTCAAGAATACAATTACTAAAAACTTCACTTGTTGAGTAATAAAAGATTTTACCAAAAGAATCATAGATTAAGATAACAAGAAGAGATTAAGGAATAAAGATCAACACAAGATCTTATACTGGTTCACCTCTCAACATAGAGGCTACATCCAGTTTCTTCCAACCAACACTAGGTTAGAGTTCCACTAAATCAAATTATATTCTTTACAAGCTTTTACAACTGATCACCTTTATCAATCCTAGATAAAGAAACAAAAATCTAAACCCTATAGATTCCTAATGATCAAGACATAGAGAACCCATCTATACTCTTCCATCTAGAGAAACTCACTCTAGAAAAAGCTTAAAGAACCCTTTACAAAAGTTACAAACAACCAAGAATTCAAAAATGGATTTACACCAAGAGTTAATAGAGAGAGACAACCTGATGATACAATGAATATGAATGAATATGATTTACTAATCAGAGTTGAAATACAGAAATCAATTTCAGACCTTTCTCTCCAAAAACTTCTTTGAAAACTTTGTCCAAGAAATCTTTCAATACACCATAAAGATTTAAAAGGTGGACAATAACTATCTAGCTCAGAAAATCCTTTCTAATTTTGAGAAGGCTTGTGAATGCTTTGAAATTTCGAAGTCAAGAGTTGTATCCCTCAGACAAACTCACATTCTATTTATAACCAACTTTTGTAACAGAATGTAATCGATTAAATCGCCATTATAATCGATTAAATTGTCATACGTAATCGATTAATCTTCCAGATAATCTATTAAAATGTTTATAGCTCAATCTTGAAAAATACAACGAACAATGTAATCGATTAACACGAGTTGTAATCAATTAAAGCAGACATGTCCAGTTTTGAAATAAGCTTATGTAATCGATTACTGATTGTGGTAATCGATTAAGGCAGACATGTACAATTTCATAATAAGCCTAGGTAATCAATTACTGATTGTGGTAATCGATTAAGGCAGTCATGCATATTTAAAAATGAACTTGTGTAATCGATTACATTATAATGGTAATCAATTAAGACAGATAATCATGATTTACATTTTGTGCTATGTAATCGATTACGAGTAGCTAGTAATCGATTAAAATGTTCTTCATGGTTTTTCCAAAATCAAATAGAAGCTGGTAATCGATTATATCCTTGTGTAATCGATTAAAGCAGTGATATTTTATTTTTGCAAAAACTTAACAATGAGAAATTAACTTCTTTTTAAAACATGAATAGCTTTAATGCTTTAGTAAAATCATATATGCATGTTAATGGTCATGTTCATGCAATGCAAGGATCATAAGGTTAGCCTCTCATACACTTAACCTATTACAAATTCCTTAGCATGTGAAAGGCTAAAACTTTCTTCTAAGGCACAGGCTTCATCCTTAACTTGATCTTCTTACAGCTCCCCCTATATCCAACAATCTCCCCATTTTTTGCTTTGAACATGCCAAATATCAATTGAACATTTGTTAGCCTTTAAGTGCTTTGAGGGATAAATGATAGGAGACTTATACTTGATAACCTGAAATCAAATTAGCCTTTTGCCAAGAGCAAGTGACAAGTATGCTTGCATAAACAGAAATCATTCCTTAAATTGCTCCCCTAACTTAGGTAATTTTACATAAGGTTCAGAGCAATTAAAAATAGAATCATATGTTCATTATATTTCTCCCCCTATTTGGCTTATTGATAACTGATGTTGTATCACTTCAAAACAATTAAACTACGCTAATTCTGTAGCACAGGATTAACCTAGGTCGACTCAGAAACACGATCAAAATGGTTCCAGTTTCAATTCACTAATAAATAGTTGGGAGTTTTTGTCAAACAGTTTGCATGCGTTCAATAATAATTGCAGAATTGCAGAAAAACGTATAAATTAATGCGAATTGACAAGAGGTAATGTAAAACAGATTAAAGAGTATCAATCCAATTCACCAACCAAGCAATGATAATTATCATAGTTCTCAGATAATGATTCTGTTATTAAAGTTCATTCAATTTCATTAGAAGCAGTTCAATCGAAGTAACTCCTAAATTAATTGAAATCACAACCTAATTGAAATATCATTCAACTAATCTATGATTAAAATTTGAAATTAGGAAATGAATCCATAACCTAATCCATTTTCAATCCTAAACACATTCATAATCATGAAAACTGAATAGGTGATTGAAGAAGAAAGTGAACATTCACATAGAATTTAAAATACTAAACCAGAACTCAAATTCCCTTTTGCTTGGACTGGATCCTTGGATTGATTGATTGTTTAGCCTCCCATGATCATCATCAATGAAATCTCCACAAAATTGGTTCACAAAAATGGAAGAACAGAAAATGAAAATGAAGAACAGTGAAGAACAATGAAGAATAGTTAAGAGAAAATAAGAGAAAGGGTTTTAATTCTAGAAATTTCTAAAATGTAATGTAAATTCTATTTTTGCTAAAATGTAATGTCATATTTCACTCACTAATTCACTAGCATATAGTGACTAAGTCAGAAGGAAAGAATGGACCATAAATAGGTCCATCTAATCTAATTAATTATGCTATTTACACCAATAAAAATCCAACTCGCATCCCAAAATTCAAGTGCAGTGGTTCTGACTTCCAAGCCTAAAATAACCCTCCAAATGACAGAATTGGCCTCGGTTTATCTCTGACAAACTTGTATATCTTTTTCTTATCTTTCTAAGAACTACTCATATGCTCTATTCAGAGTTTCTGTGGAGCTCTGTAGGTCCTGCACAAGGAAGATAGTTCAAGTGAGTATAAAATCCGAAAATAAGCAACAAATAGCAATTAAGCCCACTTGGTTGCCTAAGACAAAAACTGAATTAAAATGAGAAAATAAAAGTCCAAGAGAAGTCAAATAAGCTAAGAAGAATAGAAAAGTATTTAACTAAAAACACCTAATCAAAATACCCCACACTTAAACATTTACACTCTTGGGCAAAACTAAAACAAAAACTAAAAGAAAAATTCAAATTAAAGTAAACCAAAAACTAAAATAAAGATATGAACAAGGCATACAAATTTTTCAATGGATCCTAACAATGCATAAAAGTGAGAAAGATGAAATATGGAAGAATGATATCAAAGTAACAAACAATCCATGAAAAATTGATCACAAAGTGCCAAGTGAAAAAGTAGTCAAGTTAAAATTAAGAATGCACCAGGTGATAGAAATCTCTCAAAGAACAACACTCAACCTCATCCAAGTTGTATGGGTTTCTGTTTACACTCAAACACCACATGTAACTAGCACATCCAAATATTGACAAGACTTTAATTCATTCAACTTGAAATACACATGCTTCAAAAGATCAAAAGGACTTTATTGGCTTGTAAAGTATGGCCTAGGTAAAGGGTGGATAAGAAAAGGATATTTAGGCTAAAACTAAGAGAAAAGAGGGGCAATGGGGAGTAAATCAACAAGCAAAAAGAGGGGTAGAAACAAAGAATTTACAAGGATGAAAATGAACCACAACAAATTTTATTGCATTTTTTTTTCTTTTCTTTGCTTGTACTTCTTTTTCTTTGTTTATACACTTTATTTTCCTTTGAACTTTTGCTTTTTAAACTCTTTCTATTCTTTTCTTTTCTCATTTTTTTTCTTCCAAATCAAACCAAAATAAAAATACCCCACACTTGCTTGAAACCCACTCCCAAAACAATTCCAAAGCCCTTTTTCTCCCTAAAGCTAGGATAACATGGTTTTCCATTTTTTAGTTTTCAATGAGCTATACAAGAAAGAAAAGGATAAAGGCTCAAAAAGGGTGACAATGGATATTAACACAAGGATAGGTTTATTGGCTAGTGGCTAAAAGAAAGAAGGCCTAAATCATCTCAATCAAAGCATGTGCAATAAGGAATGTCAAAAGAGGCAAGTCAAAACATAGAGTAATCTAGCACAAAGGTAAAATCACACATGAAAGAACATATCCACAAAGGCCCAAAAACTCACAAGGCATGATTCTATCACACATGATCCATTTTAAATTCTATTTCTCAAGCCTACTTATCACTTCAACAGTTGCAATAATGATTCACATCAAGCATGAAACCTCTCAATCCAACCAAAATTTGTACATTTCTCACAATTTATACAAGTTAAAAAATCCTATGAAAAACATGAAAAAGTTCCTAAATTCTATTTTTTTTCTTAATGTAAAAACAGAAAAACAACAAATACTCCAACACAATAACAAAAACAGCAACAAAAACAGACAGAAAATAGAAAACAGAAAATAACCAGAAAATAGACAGAAACAAAATACAGACAACTAAACCAGAAACAAAATGTAAAAACAGAAACAGAAAATATATAGAAACAGTAAATAGAAAACAAAAACTAAAACAGAAAACAGATTTTGTAATCCTTCACCCCACACTTGAAATGCACATTGTCCTTAATGTAATCATACAAAGAAATGCAAACAAAGAGACAACAAATAAAAGAAGGGAAAAGGAAACTTCCCAATTGTCATTCACAACGCATCATCACACAAAATTGGCAAGACGAAAGAGATGTCCGCCACAAGCTCCTCCTCCACTTGAGGGCTCTCATGAAATACTTTGAGTTGGTGACCATTGACCTTGAAGACTTTGCCGGTAACTTCATTTTTATTTCAACTGCACCATAGGGAAAAACATTAGTAATAACAAAAGGTTCATCCCATCTAGATCGAAGTCTATCAGAAATAAGCTTAAGGCGAGAGTTAAACAAAAGCACTTTTTGGCCACTATGGAACTCCTTCCTAAGAATCCTAGAGTCATGAAATCTCTTCACTTTCTTCTTGTAAATCTTGGAGTTCTCATAGGCTTCTAAGCGGATCTCTTCAAGTTCTTGCAACTGAAGCTTCCTTTCCATACCCACTTCATCAAATGCTATGTTACAACTCTTCACCGCCCAATATGCACGATGCTCAATCTCCACCGGAAGGTGGCATGACTTACCAAAAACCACCCTATAGGGAGACATCCCCAAAGGTGTTCGGTAAGCGGTCCTGTGAGCCCATAAAGCATCCTCAAGTAGCTTGCTCCAATCCTTCCTGTTAGGTTGCACCACCTTCTGTAACACATGCTTGATCTCTCTGTTAAAAACCTCTGTTTGCCCATTAGTTTGGGGATGATAAGATGTAGCAACTCTATGCACAACCCCATACTTCTGAAGCAAGGATGCCAATGATTGGTTACAGAAGTGGCTCCCCTGGTCATTGATAATGGCTCTAGGCATACCAAACCTGCAAAAAATGTTGGATCTCACAAAATCCGCAACAACATTAGAATCACTAGTTCTGGTGGCCTTAGCTTTAACCCATCTAGAAACATAATCAACAGCAAGCAAAATATATGAAAAACCATGAGAAATAGGAAATGGACCCAGAAAATCAATACCCCACACATCAAAAATCTCACAAAAAATAATGGGTTGTTGGGGCATCTCATGTCTGTATGTAATGGTTCCTCCTGCTCTCTGACACTGCTCACAAGTGGTGGTAAAATGATGAGCATCTCTAAACAAGGTGGGCCAAAAGAACCCACAGTCTAATATCCTCCTAGCGGTCCGCTAATGACCAAAATGACCTCTGGTAGGTGTGCCATGACAAAACTAAAGAATAGACTGAATCTCATGATTTGGCACACACCTTCGGATCACTTGGTCACTAACAAACCTCCAAAAATAATGATCATCCGACACATAATATTTAGAATCACTCTTAAGTTTATCTATTTGGGACCTAGATGCATGAGGTGGGACAACAAATGCAACAATAAAATTCAGAATGTCAGCAAACCAAGGTGTGACATGCGATGAATGCAAATGCATCAAATGCTCATCAGGAAAATTATCACGAATAGGAAAGGACTCAAGAGGTCCCTCAATCCTACTCAAATGATCAGCAACCAAGTTTTCTGCACCACTTTTGTCCTTAATCTTAATGTCATACTCTTGAAGAAGAAGCATTCACCTGATCAATCTAGGTTTAGCATCAGGCTTCTTCAACAGGTACTTCAAAGCTGCATGGTCAATAAAGACAGTGATATGGGAGCAAAGCAAGTAGGATCTGAATTTATCTAAAGTAAAAACAATAGCCAAAAGCTCCTTCTCCGTGGTGGTGTAGTTAACTTGGGCTGCATCCAAAGTGCGTGAAGCATAAGCAATGACATGGGAGAGTTTATCAACTCTCTGTGACAACACTACCCCAAGTGCATAATTAGAGGCATCGCACATGAACTCAAAGGGAAGCTCCCAATCTGGTGGCTGCATGATGGGAGAGGTAGTAAGCTTCTTCCTCAATCCCTCAAATGCTTCTTTGCAAGGCTGATCAAACATAAAGTCTACGTCTTTTTGGAGAAGCTTGGACAAGGGCAATGTAACTTTACTAAAATCCTGAATGAATCTTCTATAAAAACCCACATGTCCAAGAAAAGAATGCACTTCCCGCACAGAAGTGGGGTAAGGTAAAGAATGTTGGTTTCAAAGGAATCACTTGAAGAATGGACGACGAATCAAGCTTGGTTTTAGCTTTCAACATGCCTTGAAGTATTGAAGAATAACTTGTGATTAAATGTAAAAGGAAGAAGCATTTCTGGTGATCAAAGTGCATTACATTCACATCATTCATTAAGTCAATTAGTTTAAGGAATAGAATTCACAAGGCTTTGATAAAACTGTTTAAGTTTTTGAATCAAATCAAAGGTTTTTGGAAAAATAAGTTTTCTAATGGTTTAATCGATTACATCAAGATAAGAATCGATTATTTTGTTCTTAATGCATTCTGGAAAACTTTTCAAGAACAATGTAATTGATTACGTATCGGTTTAATCGATTATTTTACCTTGGTTTACATATAAACTGCCTTGATGAACATTTTAATCGATTACCAATGAGCTGTAATCGATTACATAGGCTAAACAGAAAAAATCACCACCCTGTCTTAATCGATTACCAAAGACAGTAATCAATTATATCATATGCCTATGCTTAACATGTTTTGCTTCATTAATCGATTACCAGAATCTGTAATCGATTACATAGTGTATTTCAAGTTTGTGAAGCTTCCTGTCTTAATCGATTACATAGTGTATTTCAAGTTTGTGAAGCTTCCTGTCTTAATCGATTACCAGAATCCGTAATCGATTACATAGTGTATTTCAAGTTTGTGAAGTTTCCTATCTTAATCGATTACAAGACGGAACAATCAATTATTCTGTTTGTTGCTCATATCCAGAAGTTTGTTGAACAGTTTAATCGATTACAGTCTTGAAATAATCGATTACATAAGCAAAATAATCGATTACATGAGCGTATGTAATCGATTACTGACGGTTAGAAAGTTTGTTATAAATAGAACCCTTGCTCAACTTGTTTAGGAACTTGATCAATTTTTGTATTCTGAGCATAGATAAGCTTTCTAAACACATTCTTAGTGATATTCTGGGTTCTATGAGTTCTTGCTCTCACTAAAACACTTATGGGTTGTTAAGCGATTCTTGAAGCAAGAAGATTTTTTTCAAAGGATAAGGAAAGTGATGTTCTGAGATTGTTTTCATTATTGAACCTGTTGTATTCATTTACTTGCATGTCATTCACTGGATCATCAGGTGATTTCTTTCCTTAAACTTTGTGGTTGTAATTCTTTTGTGAACTTGTATTTGATTGTCTATTGTAATTGAGTCTCTTGCTTTTAATCTAGAGATAGAGTTTCTCTAGGGGTTGTGCTGAGTAGTGTTCTCAGTGGGGTTGTCTCTAAGAATCTAATAGTGTTTTTTAGATTTCTGAACTTTATCTAGGGTGGATAAAGAGAGACTTTGTAATTACTTGTAAGAACAGAAAATTGCAATAGTGGAACTCCATTCTAGTGTTGAGTGGAAGAAAACTGAATGTAGCTTCATAGTGTTTGAAGTGAACTAGTATAAATTTTGTGTGCTTTGATCTTGATTTCTCTCTTGATTATATTTTGTTCAACTTGATTGTCTTGCTTTGTATATTAATTCAATTTTGAGCTATTGGATACCTTGGACTGAACATTTGATTGAATAAGGATTCTTGGTTTCAAAAGTGATAAAGATCCTAAGGGAAAACTCTGATTTTGTTTAAGAAAATTTTAATTTACCAAGTCTAACCAATTCACCCCCCTCTTGGTTAAGTGTGAAGTGTTCCTATATTTTACAAAGAAGTGATCACATCAATCTTGGCCCTGCGACCTCAAGACCTCTACTAGAGACCAAATGCCCTAAGACTATACCCTCATGCACCATAAAATGGCATTTCTCAAAGTTAAGAACAAGGTTAGTCCCAATACATCGGTCAAGCACTCTAGAGACACTATCCAAACATGCATCAAAAGAGTAACCATAAACAGTGAAATCATCCGTAAACACCTCCATGCAACTCTCTAATAAATCATAAAAAAATACTCACCATACACCTTTGGAAGGTGTCGGGTGCGTTGCATAGGCCAAAAGGCATCCGGGTGTAGGCAAATGTGCCAAATGGACAGGTGAATGTGGTCTTGTGTTGATCCTCGGGTGTAATATGAATTTGCATGTACCCGGAAAAACCATCAAGAAAGCAATAATGTGATTTACCTGTCAACCTCTCTAGAACTTGATCAATAAAGGGGAGAGGGAAATGGTCCTTGCAAGTGGCCTGTTGAGTCTCCTGTAGTCAATGCATACTCTCCAACTGTTGGCCATTCTAGTCGGAATCAACTCATTATCTTGGTTCTTCACAACCGTGATACCCGACTTCTTAGGGACCACTTGGACAGATGAAACCCAAGTGCTACCTGAGATGGGATAGATGATCCCTACAGCTAGTAACTTCATCACTTCCTTCTTCACCACATCAAGAATAGTGGGATTCAGCCTCCTATGTAGCTGCCTCACCGGGCCTAGAATCATCCTTCAATAATATTCGATGCATGCAAATGGAAGGATTGATTCCAAGGAGGTCAGCAAGTGTCCATCCAATGGCCTTCTTGTGGCTTCTCTTCATGCTCAAGTGACAGGCTACTAGATATGATGACTGGAAGCTTCTGAGCATCATCTAAATATGCATATTTGAGGTGCTCAAGTAGTGACTTCAGCTCCAAGGAAGGTGGCTGAATGGTGGAAGGCAAGGAAAGGTTGGTGGCTGAAGGAAGGGAGGAGATAGGAAAATCAGCATTTGTACTTGCAACACAATCAAAATCAAGTGCAGAGGAAATCTCCTCACAAATACTACAGACAACAGAAGAATCATCACAGGTACAACCAAGATCAAAATCAGAAAAATCAGAAAAATCATTAGAAAGTAAATCAGAAATATCTACACTATCTACTGCAACATCAATGATATCAACAAGAAAAACAGAATGCTCCTCTACAGGATGTCTCATGGCATCAAAAAGGTTAAACTGGACAATGTCATCACCAAACTCCATGGAAAGAGTTCCGGCATACACGTCAATTTTGGTCCTCGCTGTCATCAAGAATGGTCTCCCTAGAATCAATGTGGAACCATGGCTAGAAGACTCATTCCTCCATATCCAAAATGTAAAAATCTGCTGGAAAGATCAAATTATTGACTCGCACCAGCACATCTTCAATAAGTTTAAGTGGAAGCACAATACTCTTGTTGGCTAAGTGAATGACCACACCAGTGGGTTTCAAATCACCAAGATGCAATGATCTGTAAACCGAGGTGGGCATAACATTAATGGAAGCTCCAAGGTCACACATGGCATCTGCAAAGGTACAATCTCCAATGGTGCAAGGGACAGTGAAAGTGCCAGGATCCTTGCACTTCTGTGGCAAGGTGGATAGTGGAATGGCATCAACAGTTTTGCCCTGTATAAGTGCAGAAACGTTTTTGCCCATCTTCACTTGCTCATTTTCCTTCAGCTTCCTCTTGTGGGTGCACAAATCCTTTAAGAACTTTGCATATGTTGGAATCTGCTTGATGGTATCCAAGAGGGGAATGTTGACTTCCACCATCCTGAAAGTCTCAAGTAGATTAGAATCAAACTCCACTTTCTTTGCAGAAATGGGTCTAGAAGGAAAAGGTAAGCGGATATGTTTTGGTGCAGAATCTGTTTTGGCACCATCATCAATTTTTTTACCAACACCAGCATCAATTTTAGCACCAGCATCTGGAAGCTCTGTGCCACTCCTCAAGGTAATAGCACTAACATTCTTCGAATTGATTACTGGTTGTGTTGGAATGTTGCCAGAACCTTGCCACTGCATCTGGTTGACAATTGTAGCTAACTGTCCAATCTGAGTCTGCAGGACTTGGATGATAGCACTGACATTTTTTTGAAACTGGATGTTGCTGATTGCCATTTGCTTCATCAAATCCTCCAAAGAAGGTCCAAAATTAGTCTGCACAGGTTGTGCAGGTGTAGGTGCAGGCTGCTGGAATTGTGGCTGTTGTCTGAAAGGAGGAGGTTGGTATTTGCTGGTGGAGGGTGGATATTGTTGCTGCTGAGGTCTAAATGGTTGTTGTTGTTCTGTCTACTACTGGTTTTTTAGACCAGGACCATACCTCAAATTGGGATGATCTCTCCAACCAGAATTATAAGTGTTGGAGTAAGGATTATACTGTTGTTGAGGTCTAAATGGTTGTCCAGGTTGTATGGCAAAAACTTCAGCAGCATGTTCTGTTTCTTGGAGAGTGGGACAGGAATCTTTTGGATGATCAGTGCACAACAGATACCACACAACCTTGGTTGATTGACTGCCATCACGTTCTGCTGTTGACCAATAGCAAGTTGTCTCACAAGGGATGTTAACTTTGTCAGTTTATTCTCCAACCTCTGGTTATCAACAACCATAGAAACAGAAACTTCATTTGTAGCCTTGCTTGTTGCAGCACCTCTAGTACCAAATTGTTGATAATTGGCAGCCATGTTCGAAATCAACTGCCTTACAGTAAGAGGAGTCTTATCCATCAAAGCGCCTCCACTGGCTGCATCTATCATACTCCTATCCATCAACATCAATCCTTCATAAAAATACTGAATCAATAATTGCTTATTGATTTGATGGTGAGGACAGGTAGCACACAGCTTGTTGAATCTCTCCCAGTACTCATACAAAGTCTCTCCAGGCAGTTGCCTTATACCACAAATTTCTTTCAGAATGGATGTAGTTCTGGAGGCAGGGAAGAATTTCTCCAAGAATCTTCTATTCATGTCTGTCCAAGTGTTGATATGATCTGGTTGAAGGTACAACCAGTCCTTAGCAAACCCATCCAGAGAAAAAGGAAATGCCTTCATCTTGACATAATCCTCATGAATGTCATGTGGTCGCATGGTGGAACACACCACATGAAACTCCTTAAGGTGCTTATGTGGATCTTCACCTGAAAGACCATGAAACTTAGGAAGCAAATTGATCAGTCCAGATTTAAGCTCATAACTAACCTCAGTCTCAGGATATTAAATGCACCAAGGTTGATAAACAACATCCGGTGTAGCCAATTCCTTAAGAGTTAAGTTGTTATCAGCCATTGTATCAGCAAAATTTTCAGAATCAAGATGTGTAGAATCAGAAACAGAAGACTCAGAAAACACTACACTACTACCTAAAACTACACTATCAAAGTCATTTAGACTACTATTATGTCTGCTCAATCTGTGAAATGTCATATCTATTTCAGGATCATATGAATGTAAATCACTTGGTTGGGACCTAGTCATGCACAGTTCAGCTCATCAAAGACAGAATCATAGAAATAACAGAAATAACAGACAACTACCCTACCAGGAACACTATTCACAATATCTGCCAAAATGAAACAGAAATTGGAAAAGTGCCTCAAACTATTTTTAAACAATTCAAAAACACCACAGTAAATATCTATAAATCATGCTTGATTTTTGTGATTTTTTTGATGAATTTTAAAAATCATGAAAACACAAAATAAATTCAAAAATGGCCTAGATCAATGAATTTGAGAATTTTCTCCACATTCTGTTAAATTTTCTACCCATTCTGAGATAGTTTGTTGTGAAATGACCAGAATGCCCTTATATTAAAACTGCAATAACTCCTACTTAGAGGCCGAATTTGCCAATTTTAACCCACACCAAACCCTAAAGGGGTTAATTTTGCTTAGAATGGGGGATAAACTTTGTACATCAAGTTTCAGAATCAAACTCCATAGGATCGAAAATTTTTAGACAGCAAAAATGAATTGCCTATAAAACAAATACACTACACTACACTAATTCTCTCCCTACTACTACTCTATTTTTTCCTCTGTATTTTACTGTTCACCTCTGTTTTTTATGATTTTTTTCAGCACACTTCATCCACACTTCATAATGCACAGCAACAACAATGCAAATATGTAACAATGTGCAATTGTGCAACAAAATGTCAATATGCAGTGAATGAATGCAAATATTTTTTTTTCTTTTTTTCTTTTTCTAATTATGAGTGAATTAAAGCTAGCACACAATGAAACGTGTCCCCGACAACGGTGCCAGTTTTGATAACCGATATCGTATCACTTCAAAACAATTAAACTACGCTAATTATGTAGCAAAGAATTAACCTAGGTTGACAGAGACACGATCAATATGTTTCCAGTTTCAATTCACTAATAGACAGTTGGGGGTTTTTGTCAAACAGTTTGCATGTGTTCAATAATAATTGCAGAATTGTAGGAAAAACGTATAATCTAATGCGAATTGACAAGAGGTGATGTAAAACAAATTAAAGAGCATCAATCCAATTCACCAACCAAGCAATAATAATTATCATAGTTCTCAGATAATGATTCTGTTATGAAAGTTCATTCAATTTCATTAGAAGCAGTTCAATCGAAGTAACTCCTAAATTAATTGAAATCACAACCTAATTGAAATATCATTCAACTAATCTATGATTAAAATTAGAAATTAGGAAATGAATCCATAATCTAATCCATTTTCAATCCTAAACACAATCATAATCATGAAAAATGAATAGATGATTGAAGAAGAAAGTGAACATTCACACATAATTTGAAATACTAAACCAGAACTCAAATTCCTTTTTGCTTGGACTGGATCCTTGGATTGGTTAATTGTTTAGCCTCCCATGATCATCATCAATGAAAGCCCCACAAAATTGGTGCACAAAAATGGAAGAACAAAAAACGAAAATGAAGAACAGTGAAGAACAATGAAGAACAGTTGAGAGAAAATAAGAGAAAGGGTTTTAATTCTGGAAATTTCTAAAGTGTAATATAAATTTTGTTTTTGCTAAAATGTAATGTCATATTTCACTCACTAATTCACTAGCATATAGTAACTAAGTTAGAAGGAAAGAATGGACCATGAATAGGCCCATCTACTCTAATTAATTATGCTATTTACACCAATAAAAATCCAACTCGCAATCCAAAATTCAAGTGCAGTGGTTATGACTTCCAAGCCTAAAATGACCCTCCAAATGATAGAATTGGCCTCGGCTTATCTCTGACAAACTTGTACATCTTTTTCTTATCTTTCCAAGGACTACTCATATGCTCCATGCAGAGTTTTGTGGAGCTTTATAGGTCCTGCACAAGGAAGATAGGTCAAGTGAGTATAAAATCCGAAAATAAGCAACAAATAGCAATTAAGCCCACTTGCTTGCCTAAGACAAAAACTGAATTAAAATGAGAAAATAGAAGTCCAAGAGAAGTCAAATAAGCTAAGAAGAATATAAAAGTATTTAACTAAAAACGCCTAATCACTTATCAAAGTAAAAAAAATAATCAAGTAGAAATTATAAGCAAGGAGGATATGAATCATAAACCAGAATATTATTCAATATAGGAAAAGATGCAGTACATAAATTTAAACATCATAAAATATTGTAGATGCAATATGTTGCTCCCTCTATCTAGGTAATTTGATATTAAATCCAGATAAGAGCAATAAACAATACAAAGTGCATTTCTCTCCCCTTAATATGTTCTTTTCTCCCCTTTAATATATTCATATGTTCTTATTTTTCTCTCCCTTTAGGCTTCTTAAAGTCAAAAACAATTAATTGATACATGAGATAAGCAAGGAAGGATATAAACATCATAAAAGAGAATCATGATAGGTGCAGAGCAAAATGATCTTTTAATCTCAAGCAAGAAATCTAATACTCAGAAAACTGTTTCTTGGACAATGAGAATTTTTTCTTGTGTTGGGTTTTCGTAACTGAAGTATATAATGAAATATGATGTATGTAGAAATTGCATACCCAAGCAGCTTTATATAGAAAACAATTTTAACAGACAGTAATCGATTAATACGCAAGTGTAATAGATTATTTTAACATAAGTAATCGATTATTTAACCAAGTAATCGATTAAAATGTTCTTGAGACAATCTGGAAATCTTTAACAAACAAAGTAATCGATTATTCCATGAAGTAATCGATTAAATTAATCAGTCTCGTATATGCAATAGGCCTTGGTAATCGATTACAGATTGTGGTAATCGATTAAGGCGGTCATGTACTATTTCCAAAATAAGCCTATGTAATCTATTACAGATTGTAGTAATCGATTAAGGCAGTCATGTATGTTTTAGAAATACAACTATGTAATAGATTACGATCATCTTGTAATCGATTAAAGTGTTCGTCATGGCGTTTCTAAAATCAAACAGAAGCTGGTAATCGATTATATCCTTGTGTAATCGATTAAAGCAGACAAAGTCATGGAATAGGCATAGATTAACTCTTAAGTTCTTTTCTTAATATGCAAGAATATGTTTATGCTTTATGCAATGAAAAGATCACAAGATAAGCCTTCTTAAACCATTCTACAAATTACAAATACCTTCAATTGAATGGCATGTAAAAAGCTAAAACCTTCAAGTGACATGGGCTTTATCCTTGATCTTCTTCTTCAGCTCCTCCTATATCCAACAAGGTTTAGGTTTCTGATGTAAATAGTTTTTTGACTATAAAGTCAAGCCATAGACATAATGTATAACTTGGAACAAAAATGCAACTAACTAAAAAATGCCCACAATAACAACTTAAAAGTTGAATCATTTAATTACAAAACCCATTTTAACAATCATATATCCATTTCCCCAAAAAAAATTATTTATTAACATAATTATATATACAAAAAATCAGTTTTACTATACATAATAAATAGCTAGGAAAATAAATATTGTTGTGTTATTAAGACCTAGGAAAGAAAAAAGGCAAAAACCTAGGTTGTGGTCCTCTCATCTAACAAAAGGTCCATCAACTCAGCCCTAGGATTGGCTAAGAAGAAAAAGACCTAAGTTTAGTTCTCACTCCAAAAAGAGGTCAACACATTAAAACCTAGGTAACCAAATAAGCAAAAGCCTAAGCATGATCCTCATCACTGTAATAATAGGTTAACCAACTGACCACGTTGTCGTCATTTCTGGTAAGCAACACGAAGAATGTGGTAGAAGAATCTCTGGTTTTGCACGTCTTAGGCTAATCATAGGTAAGGAAGAAGACATCTTCATACCCTTTTGCCATAACCTTCTTGTAGACTTGAGGTTGGGGATTTGTGGACTTCCTTAATTAGGCTTTTAGGTTGACCTTAGTGGCAAAAAAATTTAAATAATGTTATTTAAATAAAAAATTACATGAATATGGCAATTTCAAAAGTATTTACAAATCTACTGCGCTCAATCACGTCCTGGCTCGACGTGTTAAAACACGCCCCAGCCAGGCGTGATCCAGGTCCATTCGCGCCGTCCCCAGACGTGTTTGGTCACGTCTCCCCCAGGCAGGATAGGTGAGGCAGTCACGCCCCACCCAGGCGTGACCTTGCTCACCACAAACAAAAAGCAACTTCATTATTACACGGTTAGAAATGCTGTGCATGTAGGCTGAGGTATTTATATATATAAGGAAAAAGCATGGTTTCAGTAATTCATGTGCCGAGGTGTCTAAAACAAGATGGAATATATTTACATGGAACAGTATAGTTTGCATGGCTGCCAGGATAGTTATATTAAACTAGCCGAATTAAAAACTATGTGAGAAAGTATAGCATCTATATAGCTATTCTTAATTTGTTGGGAACTAAATAGTAGCTGAGTTAGTCATAGCTCGTATAGGAGTTCGGAATATGCATTAAGATGACAGCCCGGGGTG
>PYAF01000560.1:37528-51226 GCA_007407185.1 Glycine tomentella
TTTTTTTTTACGTAAAACCATCCCGGCTACTCAATCCACCAAAATTATTAAAGTAGGCTAAGCTTAAATCTTTAATTTAGAAGTTGTTTAAGATTATTTTAGGTGCTTAACTTGGCCAGACTTAGTCTTTATTTAAAATAGAAAACTATGCTTGAAAGAGTTCCTGTATGCTAGGTGATTGTTAAAGAAATAATTTAGAGTCTAAACTATTCATACTTTAGGAAGTTTTATGAGAGGATTTAATATTATATTAAACATTTTAAATTAAAATGGTGATTAATAGTACTGGACAATGGCTTTACATACATTAAAAAAAAATAATAACCTGATAGATTATCCATTATAAGATATATTATAATAATCAAATAAAAAACTAAAATATCTACTCCAGCTTTTTGCTTTTCTCGACTACCAGCACCCCGGGCTGTCATCTTAATGCATATTCCGAACTCCTATACGAGCTATGACTAACTCAGCTACTATTTAGTTCCCAACAAATTAAGAATAGCTATATAGATGCTATACTTTCTCACATAGTTTTTAATTCGGCTAGTTTAATATAACTATCCTGGCAGCCATGCAAACTATACTATTCCATGTAAATATATTCCATCCTGTTTTAGACACCTCGGCACATGAATTACTGAAACCATGCTTTTTCCTTATATATATAAATACCTCAGCCTACATGCACAGCATTTCTAACCGTGTAATAATGAAGTTGCTTTTTGTTTGTGGTGAGCAAGGTCACGCCTGGGTGGGGCGTGACTGCCTCACCTATCCCGCCTGGTGGAGACGTGACCAAACACGTCTGGGGACGGCGCGAATGGACCTGGATCACGCCTGGCTGGGGCGTGTTTTAACACGTCGAGCCAGGACGTGATTGAGCCCAGTAGATTTGTAAATACTTTTGAAATTGCCATATTCGTGTAATTTTTTATTTAAATAACATTATTTAAATTTTTTTGCCTGACCTTAGTTCCAATTCCAACTAAATAGGTAAATCAAATTTAAGGAAGTTTTACTCTTGTTATGCATACAAAAAATAAGTGTTATGGATTAGGTCAAGGCTAATCCATATCTTAGGCTTATCATCCCATTTTTCCACAAAGATACAAAGGATCGAAGCCAACATTTAAGCATGTAAAGGTTAAGGTACTATTGTTAGCAACATATAGTACCTCATGTTAGAGTAAAATTCCCTTGATGATACATCAATCCAAAGTATTATTCCTTGATGATAGCAACATATTGTTTTTATTTATTAGTATTCAGCTCTCTTTTTTGTAGACCATAAGTATCCTCCACTAGAGATAATCCTATTCAAGTCGAATAAGATCACTTTAGGTGACAAAACTCTTCTTTCCAACATTCAATGTAGCTACATGTTTTTATTTACTAGTATTTTAGTTTTTTATCATACAAAATAAATATTTATTTTTATAATTAAAATTCACAATAAATAGATATTTAAATCATAAATTACACTATAATTAAAATTCACAACATATTTTTTAGTAATCATCATAATTAGGGTCTTTGACTCTCTGGTAGGACCTGAGGTATCCCACAAATTCATGATATATAAATATATTTGAATATTCATATTATTTTTAGATTTAAAGTGAACAATTTAAATTAAGGCATAAGATTATTTTTAACTATTGATAATTTATTTTAAAAAAAAAGTTTTTTAAATTCAATTTAAATATAGGGATAAAATGTGGTAAATTCAAGAATAGATAGTTAATAAAAGGATTAGATGTAGAAACAAAAATACAAAGATTGGAGTTAGAGGTGGTTAAAATAGATTTTTTTTATTTTTTTACTAATTTTGAGAATTATGAGAATGGTGTGTGAAATATATATTAAAAGAAATCCATTTATTAATTGTGTATTCTAGTTCTCAATATAAAAGTATATAATGGGTAACTGAAAGAACATATTTAAGTAAGATTTTTTTATTTTATTTTAAATCTCTTTTAGATATTTTCATATGTTATGTCGGAGAAAAATGTTGGATTGTTGATCCCCACGCTTGATAGTTGATACATACAACGGACACGAGAAGAATACAATTTCACCGAACGAAGTCGGCAGTCAAGAGTCAAGCCTTTTATAGGTTCGTTATTCGTTATGGCTCTCCTTTGATATAGTTATTAGCCATTTGTAGGATAAAGACCTTTAAATTCTTCGGTTACTAGATACTACTCTCTCACCTTATCTAATTCATTTAGATTGAAAAAGTGATTATTCTAGTTAGTAGTAATAAATTTATTTTAAATATATAATTTTTTAAAACTATTTATATAATTAATTTATTTTTTCTTTCTTTTTAAATTAAATATATTTCTAATTTAAAAATAATCAATACAAAAAGTATTATAAATTAATTTTTATTAAAAGCAACAAACATCATTTTAAATTTAAATATTATAAATAACAAGTAAGATATTAGAATCCGAGTAGTGTCGGTCAAAAGGACAAATTGAGATATTTCTTATTGTTTAAATAGAACACAAATTATTATTGTAATAATGTAATGTTACTGATGTGTGTGAAACCAAGAAAAGGGAGAAAAAAAAGGGCTCCACATAAACATATCCGCGATGTGCCCTCTACTTGGAAGTATACTAGAGTGGCATATATATGAGGATTGATTCCGTTTATTCACCATCAATGAGACGATTAATTAGAGCAGAGTTGAAGTTGGTGAAAAAGTGCACGTAGTTTATTATAGTAGAATATTAGAGTTTATTAACGTGGGGAATACGTGCATCATCATCATACGCGGTATTACACTTTCCACCTTAGAAAAAATAGTAAAAGAGTAATAAAATAAAATGGTCTATTTTGAACATAAATAACAATAGAAATATAGAATAGATAAGGGAAGAAGGATCCATCATCCAAGTAACCGTCATACGCGCTTTTATTATGTGTTACCTAGTTGGCCCTACTGCTACTGGTGCATTATAAAGATTTGTTTGATTTGAGAAAATATAATTTAAATATACTAAACGTATATTAAGTGCTTTTCTTATTAATTTATAGTTTATTATAAATAACAATCTAGTTAGTTCTATGTGCATTCTTAGCATGAGCAATTATTTCAGTGAATTTATGGTGAAAAAAATATATATATAAAAGATTACATGCATATATATTCAGTTAATATTTTGATTGTATTACTAATATTTTTAATATAGACATATAGTTCACCTATTTCTCTCATTTTGTTCAACAATCAATAAAAGTATTAAACTCTTTAGTGATGTCACTCTTTATAATACAATATGTAGTTAATTGTACATGACAAAATACAAGTAATTGTTGATAATATAAACTCTTTAATAATGCTTAAAAAATAAACTCTTTAATAATGTTATCAATTACTTTATCAATCTTGTTTACCCTAATGTGTTTGATAATGTGTTATTTCATCAACAATGTTGTTAATAATTCATAAAGGAGTATATATTGCTCTCATAAATAATTTTCATGTTATATTTGAAAATTTAGATGTGTCATAAATAAATTTGTTCAAGTATGAACAAGTCTTTAGTTTGAATAGAACTCAACTCAGATTAGTTAAGCAAGATCACATATTAAAATTTCATGGATAGAAAAAATATAATTAAAAATAAAAAGATGATTAGTAGTCAAATTTTTTGATAAAAATAATTATGGAATGAGAGAAAAAAAATCATTAGTGGGAGGTCATGCTCCAAGATCTAAATCTCCTCAGAAGACCAATTTTCTAAATATATGATTTTCCAGGGTTTTTTTAAATAAAATAATTTTTGTAATAACTCCCATTTAATTTTATTTACTTTTTGTTCATTATATTCAAGTGTGACATTGTTACATATATCAAATTATGAGCAGAAAATAGGATGTGATTTTATGAAAATAAAAATTAATCTTAAAGGATGTACGGGCGCCGAAGAAACAAGTGACTAAGTACTATTGTACTAAATAGGGTCATGATCACCTCCATTTTTTTTAAAGTTTAGTTCAATTACTATAAAAATAATTTTGTGGGCACTAATTAATATATATAATTTAATATAATAATATAATTAATATAAAATTTAATAATTTCTAATACTTGTTTTTTTCTTAATTCAACTAACTTATAAATTATCACCAAAAAGGTCTCTTTTCAATTTTATAATTATGGATTTATACTTAATTTAATCTTATAAAATCAATTTTTAAAGGAGAGATATCTTTTACTTATATATTCTTTTTTAATTTTATCTCTAGTTGGTGTAAGACTTTTTTTACAATACACCTCTTTGAGTTTAACACTTTTGAATTTGGTATGTAAATGATATAGTGAATGATCCTTTAATGGGTCTATAATAAATTTTATTATCATTTTATAATGTGTGTTTAAACTTAATTTAATCATACAAAATTCACTTTTAAAGTAAAAAATTTTTGTTTTTATATATTTTATCTTAACATTATTTATACCTCATGTGAGACTCGAGTTTTTTTTTCTTCAATATTCAATGAAAATTAAATACACATATGTTGCTTTTCTTTGTATCAATTATAATTATTTTTTTAACATTTTTAATTACTTCCATTTTTTTTTCTTTCTCTTAACACAAACGTACAACTTAGGAGAAAAGCTATTCCACTAAAAAAAAAAATACTCATCGATCTTTGCGTCTCTTTCAGTCTCATTTTTTATTCAACTTGGGTTTTTTTTTATAAATATTTTAGTCCATTCGCATAATAAACCAATGCCATTTTTTTATTTATTTAAAAACAAACATATTCTTATTAATATATATATATATATATATATATATATATATATATATATATGAAATACTACCTATGCAGGCTATGCTCTTATTTATAAATCCAAATTATAAGTAACACTTGTTCCTTTAATTTAATAAGATTCATTTCATATATTTCTTACATTAAATTTTTTTAGACTAAAATACACCTACTTAGTTGAACAAGCAAATAATTAGAAGAGATAAAAGTATTAATAACAAAAATAATTTTAAAAAATATATAAGAAAAATTAATTGTTATTAATTAAATAAATCACTTTCTTTAATCAGATAAATTAGATAGTTGAATCTTAGGAGGCATTTGTTTTAAGGTATGGAGCAAGATTCCTTGAAATATGAACTTTGGAATATTGCATTCTCATGTATGGTACTAGTTTTGTAAAAATATTTTCAAAAATAATTGATTCACAAGAATATAAAATACACATAATTGTCTTGCTTCTTATTGTCATGGAGAAGGATGAGTATATTGGATTACTATGAGAATAGAAATTGTTGTAGTTTTACAATAATTATTTATCTCCACTTTATTGTTCCACATTTTTTTAATTAAATAAATTTTAATTTTTTCTTGAAATTACAATTGTTAGACAAGCATGTTCATGAGAATAATATTCACAAACATAATTTTTGTGGGAATGTGATTTACAGAAATGAAATTTCATATCTTAAAATAAACACCCCTTTATAAATATGAACAAAAATAGTAATATATATACCTAGGATTAAAATTATATAATTATGATATCTAAGCAACTCATTGGATTGAGACAATTGAAATCTGAGAACTAAAATTATATATTTACAATATTTGAAATTCTTAAGCAACTCAATTGACACAATTTAAACTTAAGAAGGTAAAATTAATTAAGCCAACATTAATTCTAAATAATAAAAGGCGGGAAACTACGTTCCTTCTTAATTAACGTGTGATATCCGCACTCCAAATAAATGGTGTAGCCGTGCAGTGCATGTCAAGAGTAAAATAATCCTCAAAATAGGTTAAAATAAGGTTCATAAATATGAAAACATTTACAAAAATTAGTATATTTTTTTCCCAAAAATTGAAATTGGTTCATACATAAATTTCGAATAAATCTGAACTTACAAGATGACTTTTGGTCCATAAATATATAAATGAGACTTCTTTACATACATATAACGAAAATAAAAAAGATATGCAGATTTGAATTCAACTTTGAACTAAAAAATAGAATACATTTTTATAAGGATGAAAATACTATTAGTAGTATTAAATTTCTACACCCTCCGCATTCCAAGCCGCTGCCGCAAATCAAGCCGAATAAAAGGATTAGAAAAATTAATTCAAAAGAGAATTGCAATGTCAATGTATTAATGTAATTAGTGTTTCGTTTTTATAAGACATAATGTTATTATTGTAAAGTACTGTATTTTCTAACTTTGACTATTTTTTATTAGGAAATTTTACTGACTTCTTTTGGTAGCAGGTTCTCCATTTTAATAATTATTTTTATCTAACTCAAATTGAAGATTTTATTTTAGCAATATGAAATTAATTCTACTCAAAGAAATAACCTGTTGATACTTACAAGAAAATAAAATAAAACAACAGAGTATGAACAAACGGTGAGATGTAAATAGAGTGATTTTATATTTATTTGATTGAAAAAAATAAAAAGTTAATATTTTTTCTCCTGTAAAACAATAAAAAATATTTAAATAAACAATGTCTAAAACAATATCAAAAGAAAATTTTATAAGCATTGGAAAATGTATAAACTCTATTTTTCTCTCCCAGTGCAGAGAAAAATTGACATGAACACCACTCTATTTTTTTTTATTTCTTTTGGTGTACTTTTCTTCTTCTGTTTTTTACGATAACAAAAAATGTCACATAATTCATATTTTTTTTTCTTATTTTCCCTTTTTTTTCTGTTTCAGTGTTTTGTTCTTTGTTCTTCTTTTTTCTGCTTAACCAAAAGATAACCGGAAAGTGATAAAGGCCACCTACTCCAAGTTTCCCCACTTTATGGTCCAACATGCACTCCGGATTGACAGGGTCTTCTTTAAGTGGTCTTTGAGAGTAGTTGAAATTGCATAAGACACAAGATGTTCCGTGTAATACAATAGTATTGAAAATAAACAAATTATCATGAAAATGAAAGGAAAAAAATGTAAACAGAAATATTCTTCACAAACTTCTTTTTGACGACAATTTTTTTTTTTTGTTAACAGAAAATAAAACCCACAATCTTTTTCCCCTTCCCTTCTCTCTAAACTACGAAACACACCTTATATCTCAAAAACCCCTCTTCACAAAGCTAAAGTTCCCAAACTTTTTGTCTGGACATTTCATTTACATTACAAAAGAGCATTAACATTTTGAAAGTAATTGATAATAATAATAATAATTAAAAATCTTTTTTTAAAGTAGCTAAAAATCACATATTATAAGTGATAGTTAATTAAAATCTCTTCAATCATAGTTTAATTATTTTAATTATTGAAGTTAATTTCCTTACTGTAGAGTATTTAGTTTATTTTATTTAAACAGATAAAGTTTCAAATTTATTCTTTAAGTTGGAAAATAATTCAATTTTTTTAATTTCAAATTTCTAAGATATTGTTTATAAAAGTATATTATTTTATTTGTAGGATTGTTTAGATTTTAAAGATATTATTTGTAAATCAGAAATTTGTTTTTTTATTTAAGATTACAATGCTAGCTCTATAAATAAGGATTTTTTTATATTAGAAGAATCACTTCATCTAAAGAGGGGTCACCACCCTAAGTAAGAGAGAAGGATCATGTGGAGGGAATGTTTGCAAGTTATCCAGTTTGTCCTAAAATACTTGTTGTGATATCATGGATGTAGGGATGAGGATTATCACGTTAAACAAATTCAAGGTCGTGAATATAGGGATTAGGGCGCAAACCACATTAAACAAATTTTTATCTTTTCTATTTTCTTTATGGTATTGACCTTTTGCTTTATGGTGTATTCTTTCTCATCATGTGTGCAATAAAGAGATGTGTGTTTTTCACCAACATTCTTGTGTTTCGCATTTTTTAATTTTATATATAATTTTTTTAAAAAAATATTTACAAAAAAACTAATATTATATAAAGATTGTTATTTATATGTTTAAGGTTAATATTTTTATAATGTGGATTTCAGACCTAACTCAACATTACAAAACTGGCTTTGTTGGAAGTATAACAACTCGTCATCGTTACATGAAGCTAAATGCTAACTCAAGCAGAAGACTTTATTTTAATTCATTTAAATGCTTGCAAATTTTGTGTTTTGAAGGCCAAAGCTAAACTCATGATACCAAGATACAACATAACTATACGTACACACACACATCATGGTAACCAAAATCTCTTCAGAATATACATGTAAACATAACAACTCTACGAAGATGAACCACCTAAACTTTGAGTTTCATCAACATTATACATAACGCTAAAAAGAAACAAGAAACATAAATCACGTCTTCATGTCTAGCTACGCTTATCCATGAATTCTCCGAAAGACACGAGGCCACCTCCTAACCATCTACTTCCTATGTACGTCAAATTTGGAATCATCACAACTACATCCCCTAGCATAGTCACACTTTGACAATTTAGGGATATTCAAATTAACATTACAGAGGAAGCATGGTTTTATTGAAAATGAATGAGTATGAGTAGTGGCTTACCTCGGTAAGGCTTGCAAAGACCTTAACCTATTGAGCGATTCGCCCACCCATCCATTCTATAAGCTCATTCTCGTTAGTCGCCATTGACAACCTCCAACACTAGGTTAAGACTCACCAAGCACCCTAAAATTATTTGCATACTCACAATAACAACTATACTTAAATTCATTGAGAGTTTTAGGTATGACACATCCACACCACCATCCACTCATAGTCAACCTCAAGTATCCAGGTTTCACCATCAACAATAATCCATCCAATATACATTAAAAAGTCACTAGACCTCTTGGAAAGTAGTTCTCACCACTTTGACATGCAATTCGAAGTCAAAAACCTAGGGGTGATACTTTGGAAGATACCTCACTAGGCAAGAACCCCAGGTCACTTTAGTGAAGCGGGGTTCTGGCGTGGAACTCATCCTCCCAAGTATACCATTTTCATTTTAACAAAAACCTTCTCAAAGGTCATAGCTAACCCTTCCAACCCATGTGGATGGTTACAATGAAAGATTATTATCAATTATCATCATCTTATCAACATTACCACATTCACCTCATCAAACGATATTCATATCATCATCAAGAAATCAACCAACATAAATCAAGACATTATCAATTAACATAATTATCTGATCATCAATATAATTCATTTCATAAACAATAAGAGCATAGACAAATCAAACCATATAATTATACATGACTATACCATTATAACAAATTTCCAATTCATGTTTAAGGTTACCAAAACATCTCATAAGTTTTGGATTACTATCTCCTTCATTTTCTATTATGCGCCTATGACCTTCATAGCTTATAAGCATGATAAGTAAAAATATATTAACTCAATTAAGTTGATTATTATCTCATTTGAAAGCTATAAATATTATCTCCAACTTTTATGTTTACCCAAATACCTAGTTTGGAAGCATACTATGCCTAAAATTATAATCTATATGAAAATTTTACTTATTACCGACAATTTGACCATTGTTCACTAATTTAAGTTTATCTAGAGTTATAAAAGAGACCAAATCAATTAGTTAGCTGAAATCTAGTGCTACAACTTTATTGAAGACCATTTTTCCAAATTCAGACTCTATAACTAAGTTTTGGACTCTGTAAGGCTGGGCTTAAGTGCATGGTAATGTTATCTTAAGAGTCAGTCCCCTAGTAGCATTGATCCCTTGTTGCACTTAAGTGCCACCTAGTGTATGCTTAAGTGCCATAGGTCTGCAGAATCACAATTTTTTGCTATATTGTCCCTCTAACGAGTCCTAATCCAACTCCAACTCAAACTCATTTCTAAACATGAACATCAAATAAAAATAATGTAAATGGGATAAAAACGGTGATTTAACATATCAATCATAAGATTAAAGATGGTTTAAGCTTCCTTTACCTCTATAAACCCTAAAGCAAAATTTTAGAGGAAGAAGGGAAAAGGAAAATTCTTTGGGTCCAAGATAAGAGCTTCTCTCCACCCTAACAACAACATAGACCAAGCAACAACACCCAAACCCCAAAAACATTCAGAATCAACATTAAAACCTCAATAATGAGAACTTTCATGAACCCCCATGTGTGCTCTATGAAGGAAAATTAAAATGGAAGGGGAAGGAGAAGGAGAAGGGTCTCTTACCATCGAAACTAGCTCACAAATAGAAGAATACCACGTCCATTGAGGTTCATTGAACAAGGAGAGACAAGGTCCCAGGTTCTACAAATGAAGGTTTTTCTTGGAGAGGGAGACAAGAGCAAAATGAGAGTGTGTGGAGTTTTGTTCAGATTATGCAATGGTTTGCGGAAGGTTTATAATTCTTCCCATTTCTATCTTTGCACGCCACAACTCACTAAACTCACTCACCTCATTCCCATCACTCAAGGCCTACTCACCTAGGCCCAAGCACTCTAAAAACCAACTAATCACACATACAACATGGTTTAATTATAAACATAGATATAACCACCACAAATCATCATGTTATAATAAATAAATTAATTATAAACACAAATTAAATTTAATTACTCTTGCAATCTAATTAAAACCACTTAATCAGACATTATGAAAAACATAATGTTAAAGGAAGAGAGGAAAAAAAGGAAGAATGTAATGAAATGTATTTAATTTGTAATGGTAAGAAATTGGTACTAATTGAGGCTGAAATTGGGTTTTAAAGGATTGATTGGTGTGTGAGTGCAGTTGAATTCATAATATTGTTGTGTTGAAGAAAGTTCTTCAAGTTGAAGATCATTGTTGCTTCTTTTTCACTTTCATAGTGGGTTTTTAGTTTTGACTAAATGAGTATACAAGTTTGGTGGTAGTTGTGATTGTAGTTGAGGTAACTGATAGACCAATTTTTTAGTGATATTTTGTATGAGTTTTTGTGTCCTTTCCATGCATTTTCTTGGCAAAAATCACATTTGGACACTAGTTTTATCTTGCAAAAGTACAACAACTGAATTAAGTGAAAGACTTGGAAATCACAAGTTTTATTTTGAAGATTTGATTTCACTTGATAACGGTTGTGGTACATTCACCACGGTTGTGGTCAATTCCAAGACGGTCATGGTTAATATCATGAGGGTTGTGATTAGTTTACAACGCCCCAAAGGCCTTTACGTCACAACTTCCGAAAATGGTCGTGGTAAAAGTCACCATGGTCGTGGTCATCTTATAAGGGATGTAGTCAAATCGCAATAGACCAGAGCTTCAACGCTAGGATTTCGATAACGGTTATAGTAGATATCACCATGGTCATATTGAGCATAATGAAGTAAACTATTTTTAGGAGTCTAATTAGAGTAACTATATTTAAGGGTCTAATTAGGATATCTATATGTAGTGTGCCTAATTAAAGTAACTATCTTTAGGGATCTAATTATAACATATATCTATAGTGCACTTAATTAAAGTAATTAATTATCTTTGGGAGTCTATAAATAAGAAGTTGAAGTCTGTATTTTTTTACCTTTTACATACTTTTACGTTTTTGAGATTTTTTTTAGAGGGGGTTTGAGTGCTTTTGAGGTGTGGACAACACCATGAGGATGGATCGTGACCATTGTTCCTTCCCTACTGGTATGTATATGTTAATTTCTTCTAGTCTCTCTAGTTTTTCCTTAACCATGAGTGGCTAGTCTCTCCTAGTCTGGGGCTTATGATGTAATTGTCAAATTGTATGCATTCCCTCGTTCTTAATGAAATTCCTCATGTTTTATGTAAAAACATTAAATTAAAAAAGTGAGATAAAGCTTACAAGAAAAAAAAAAGAAGAAAAAAGAGCAATCCCCCAAAGTAAGTAAAAGATAGAAGGGAAAACGGATAAAATATTTAAGAGATGCAGTGTCCCCAATGCATAGAACTAAAACATATCTTGAAAATAGAGAAAGAACATGGAAAACAAGAATTATTGAAAAAACAAAGATTTTAAATTGTCTAAGCCTACTGATGCAAAATTAAAAGGTAAAAAAAAGATAGTTTGACTCATAGGCCAATGTATTCACAAGTTTCCTCCTACATAGCGTTTGTTTAATGTGTCGAGCCTAACGGTTGAAAGAGAGATGAATTAATCACCCTTAAATAGGGTGATGTCCCTTTCTTTCACAATCCTTCGGTAAGATCATTCACTCTATAGCCAAGTGCTTGAGTGGTGATGCCATCTCTCTTTTTTTTTATCCCTCATGTCCCTTCCAGGGTCTTTTGGAATGACGTTATCCTTCAGAGGTACACAGTGACTTCCATCTTGTTAATGGCTTGCACAAAATTACAGGAAGGGCAAGAGAATGAGCTCTTTGTAGTACCAAACACCTTAAACACTTCTTACTCATCACCTAGCCGCAAGTCAATTTTCCTCCCTAACATCAATCAAGGCCCTTCCTATGTTGACGAAGGGTTGTCCCAAAATAATTGGCGTTTCTTCATCCTAGTCTATATCCAAAATCACAAAGTCCGCAGGGAAAATGAATTTGCCAACCTTGACTAGTAAGTTTTCCACTACTTCTCGTGGGTAGGTGAAGGTCCTATCTGCAAGATGAATAGAAATGTTAGTAGATTGAGGTTCTTGCAACCCTAACTTCTTACACATAATATGGCATAAAATTAATACTAGCACCTAGATCACACAATGCCTTATCAAAGAATGACTTGCCTATTGATTGGGCATTTTTAGTTAAATACTTTTCTATTCTTCTTAGCTTATTTGAATTCTCTTCGACTTTTATTTTCTCATTCTAATTCAGTTTTTGTCTTAGGCAAGCAAGTGGGCTTAATTTCTATTTGTTGCTTATTTTTTAATTTTATGCTCACTTGACCTATCTTCCTTGTGCAGGGCCTACAAAGCTCTACAGAACTCCGAATAGATCATATGAGTAGTCCTTGAAAAGATAAGGAAAATATATACAAGTTTGTTAGAGATAAGTCGAGGCCAATTCTGTCATTTTAGGCTTGGAAGTCAAAACCACTGCACTTGAATTTTGGACTGCGAGTTGGATTTTTATTGGTGTAAATAGCATAATTAATTAGAGTAGATGGGCCTATTCATGGTCCATTCTTTCCTTCTAACTTAGTCACTATATGCTAGTGAATTAGTGAGTGAAATATGACATTACATTTTAGCAAAAACATAATTTATATTACACTTAGAAATTTCCATAATTAAAACCTGGGAACGGGAGCAGGAGCTGTTACAGCTGTATCCCGAGGTCTTTGACAGGTATGGTTCTAATTTTGCGGACAAAATTCCTGAAAAGGGGGGTTGAATATAATAACCTTGGCTTTATATATAAAGAAAAAGGAAAAAGAAGTTTAAATTTTCTATTTTCGGTCGCAAAAAGATATAGTGACGGAATTAGCGACGGCTGGAATGCCACGCTGGTCGCGTGGGAGCCACGCTGATAGCGTGGGAAGTGCTCCAAAAAGCTATTTTTCACTGGAATGCCACGCTGGTAGCGTGGGAGCCACGCTGATAGCGTTGGAAGTGCTCCAGAAAGCTATTTTTCACTGGAATGCCACGCCAGTAGCGTGGGACTCACGCTGATAGCGTGGGAAGTGCTCCAGAAAGCTATTTTTCACTGGAATGCCACGCTGGTAGCGTGGGAGCACGGACTGAGGGCCTTTAAAAGGCCATTTTCGCGATTTTTGAAGGGAAAAGCTTCTCCTTCTTCCTCTGAACGCCCTTCCACCATTTTTG
>PYAF01000560.1:51326-111716 GCA_007407185.1 Glycine tomentella
TATATCTCACCCCTTGTGTGGGGCTTATGTTTTGCAGGTGAATCCTCAGCAGGAGCGGATAGATCCCAAGGCAAGAAGCCTATGCAGGGATAGTTGCTGCTTATAAACCTTAGGCTTAGATGACATGAGCATGTGGCTCTGATGTTTTGTGTTGCCTTTGGTTTTGATTTTGTTGTACCCTGAGGGGAAGTTATGTACAATTTTGTACTTGAACAGAGAACTTGTATGTAATCACCATATTATAATGTAAAAGCGTATGTGGATGGCATTTGAAGATGCCCATTTTTGTTATATGCTTCCAAACTGCTTAGTCTCTGATGTATTATATCTGTTAATGGATGTTTATACGTGGTAATGACCCCGATGCGAGTTTGGGGTGTTACACGTGACGGCTAGGGTTCCTGAAAGTTGACTTAGGATTTCTTGCCAAAGTTTGGTTTTTTGGGACATTAGGCCCATGGCCACCATAAAGGGGCTTGAAACAGAACCTATGGACTGAAAGGTAGAAGAATATGGGATGAAGAGATTTCAGTTCTCATTTGTAACTTTATTTATTTATTTATTTTCTTTTCTCTAGGAAACCATGGATTAAGTCTAATTTATAATTGCTTTATTTTTATGAGTGGATGAATTATATGATATGATAACATGCTTATTGTGATAACATGTCATATAGAATAGGTGGTGCCATATTGTTGCATAACTTGAAAATTACATGAGCATAATAGCTATTTTGTCATTTCACAACTAGTATGATAGTTATTATAGGATTATTTTGATTCAAAATTATTTTCAAATATTAATTAAAATTATTATGATTTTTGTTAAAAAATCTAGATTAATAATTGAATTAATTAATTTTGAATAATTAAAATCAAGACCTAAGAGAACTGTTTACATTGCGAGTAATTTGTGGGTCTTCTAAACTGGTCATGTGTTAACACGCGCTGCATACCACAATCATCTATCATGATTGTATGAAGCATACACTGCCTATCATGTCCGGATTTTAGGACCTTAATGATTTTAAAATTGCGATAAGCTAAGCTTGCACGTTCATCGATTTGCAGCAGCTTACATAGTCTTTGAAATCAAACAAAGAATACTCAAATTTAAACAATTCTTGGAAATTGGAAAATTCTCTAAATTTTAAAATATTGAATCGGTGAAGGTTTCTAATTAAGTAATTAATTTAAAACCTACGGGCTCCGATTGTGGGTTTTTTAGTGAAATGGTTATCGCTGAAGCCCCATCGGATAAGTATAATCGAATTTTGCTATATTAAACCTTAATATTTTCAAAATTTTAGTAAAGTTTTGTACGGTCCATCGTCGGCAACACTTAGACACTAAAGATAATTTTGAAAGTAAACAATGGTTAAATACATTCAACTTTAGTAAAGTTGCTAACCCTCCCATCGAGGCTCTGACAATGGAACTAAAGGCCCAAAATAACAATATTAGTTTTACAAGTATCTTGCCCATCGTAAGCCTTGTAAATATAACTAATGGATTGTTGAACTATAAACGAGTAATAGTTATTAGAATCTACTAATGCTATATTCGTTTGTTGTTATTCTTGTTTGTAATTATGTGCTTGTTTTTTTAGAAAAATGTCTTCATTCAATCCTTTAGCTACTATCTTGAGCCAAAAAACTATGGATGGTACAAACTACAAACAATGGAAAACCAACTTAGATATTGTTCTTCAATATGAAAAGCTCAATTTTGTTCTGACTACCCCTATGCCAGCGCAGCCCGCTGAGAATGTGTCTGAGGCAACAAAGACACGTTTTCAGTGGGAGAAGGAAAGATGGGAGAAGGCAAATGTGGCAGTTTGTTGCTATATTTTAGCCAGTCTTGCCAGTCACCTTCAGGAGCAAGTGAGCATGATTGAGAGTGGAGCAATGATGCTACAGACTCTTGATGGTATGTTTGCTACGTCTAGCAGCTCTGCTAGGCAGAATGCACAGAATGTAGTCACCAAGACAGTTATGTCTGGAGGGAGTATGTGGGATCATTGGCTGGCAATGATAGCAAACTTCAAAAAGGTTGAAGACCATGGGATCAGATTTGAACAAGTAAAATTTGACCTTCTTTTGCAATCACTGCCTGAATACTTCAATCAGTTCAAGATGAATTATGATATGAATAAGATGAATCTTGACCTTACTCAGCTGATGCACGAGCTTGACAGTGCTGAACAGTCTCTAGTCAAGCAGGGAAGTGCCCTTTTTGCTGGTGAGAGTTCTGTGAAACCTAATGGGAAACCCAAGGGTTTACAAGACTGTTTATTTATTCTGGATTTTTAGAGGAATTTAATTTCTGTTAGTTGTTTGATTAAGCATGGTTTGACAATTCAGTTTAATTCCTCAGTTTCAATAAGAAGTTCATCTTCCATTTATTCTAGTGAAATGATTAATGGTCTTTATTTCCTTAGTCCTCTGCCTTGTGAAGTTAATCATGTTGAATTAGGAGATGTTGACCATATTCATTCATCAAAGAAAAGAAAGTCTCCATTGAAACTTATCTTTGGCATTTGAGATTGGGTCATATTAACTCTAACAGGATACAAGGTTTGGTCAATAGTGGGATTTTAAAATCCCTGAACTTTGAACCGATACCAGTTTGTGAATCTTGTTTAGAGGGTAAAATGATTAAGAGATCTTTCAAGGCCAAGGGAAATCGTGCCACACTTCAGCTGGAATTGGTACATACTGATGTATGTGGACCAATAAATGTCCAGGCTAGAGGAGGGTATCAGTATTTCATCACATTTACTGATGATTACTCTAGATTTGGACATGTGTACCTGATGCGTCACAAGCCTGAAGCTTTTGGAAAATTCCAAGAGTTCATGGCTGAGGCAGAAAAACATCTTGGTGTTCATATTAAGACTCTTCGGTCTGACCGAGGGGGTGATTACCTATCTGGAGAGTTCAGGTCTTACCTAACAAAAGAGGGGATACTTTCACAATTATCTTCTCCAGGGACACCCCAGCAGAATGGATTGCTGAAAGAAGAAATAGAACCCTTTTAGAAATGGCAAGATCTATGCTCAGTTATTCATCTCTTTCTGATTCATTCTGAGGATATGCCTTAGAAACTACTATGTACCTTTTGAACTCAACTCCGTCCAAGTTGGTTTCAAAGACACCAATAGAATTATAGAAAGGGTGTAAGCCCACCATGAATCATATTTGGATTTGGGCTGCTCCGGCACATGTCTTACAATAGAAGCCAAATAAGATGGACTCGCGTACAGAAGTATGCATGTTTATAGGCTATCCTAAAGGAACCAGAGGTTGGTTGTTTTATAGTCCAAAAGAAAAGAAGGTCATAGTGAGCACTCAAGCGACTTTCTTAGAGGAAGACTATATGGAAAATTATAAGCCAAGAAGTAAGGTTATTCTTGATGAGCTAGTCTCAGATCAAGTTTCACCTCAACCTTAGGCGGTTCCAGCTTTTGTTCCTATGGTTGTTCAAAGAGGGGAAAAATATACCTGTAATTGAACACACACAGGAACCAGATTCAGAACCAGAAATTCAGCATGATGTTCAACAAGTGGAACCTGTAGAAATGCAAGTACTACTTGTGGACGAACAAAATCAAGAATTGGTTGACCCACGTAATGAGGTTCCTCCAGAAATTGTTAATCCACCTAATTTGGATTGTCCTGTAGAAGCACAATAACAAGTACGGCAAAGTTGTAGTGGGAGATTAATTCGTAAACCCACAAGATTTCTCTTGTTGGGCGAATCATATCAGGATGTCATCATTGAAGAAGATGATGATCCCACAAGTTATAACGAGGCACTAAGAGATGTTGATGCCCAGGAATGGCTTGAGGCTATGAATCGTGAAATGGATTCTTTGTATTCCAACTCAGTTTGGTCTCTTGTAGATGCACCAAAAGGGGTAAGACCCATTGGGTGTAAGTGGATCTACAAGAGAAAGAGAGGATCGAATGGGAAGGTTGAAACCTTCAAAGCTAGATTGGTGGCGAAAGGGTACACCCAAATAGAAGGTGTGGATTATGAAGAAACCTTTTCGTTGGTTGCCATGCTCAAGTCCATCCGAATTCTCTTAGCTGTTGCAGCAAATCTTGATTATGAGATTTGGCAAATGGATGTCAAAACTGCTTTTCTAAATGGAAATTTGGAAGAGGATATCTATATGCAGCAACCAAAAGGGTTCATAGCCAAAGGGCAAGAAAACATGGTATGCAAGTTGGAAAGGTCCATTTATGGACTTAAGCTAGCGTCCAGATCATGGAACATCAGGTTTGATCAAGCCATTAAGTCTTATGGTTTTGAGAAAAGTCCTGATGAGCCCCGTGTGTACAAAATGATCTAAGGGGAAGCAGTATCTTTTCTGGTGTTTTATGTAGATGATATACTCCTTATTGGTAATGACACGAAGGTATTATCGGGCATAAAGACCTGGCTGAGCAAGCATTTTGATATGAAGGACCTAGGAGAAGCCAATTATATTCTTGGTATTAAACTCTTACGAGACCAGAAGAATAGGGTATTGGCATTATCCCAGGCTAATTACATCGACAAAATACTTGTCAGGTTCAGCATGGAGAATTCCAAGAGGGGAATTTTACCCTTCAGGCATGGGATTCATCTCTCCAAGAAGCATTCTCATAAAACTCCTGAGCAGAGAGAACGCATGAGTAGGATACCTTACGCTTCAGCAGTAGGTAGCCTTATGTATGCTATGCTGTGCACCAGACCAGATATATGCTATACAGTGGGAGTAGTAAGCCGATACCAATATAATCCTGGAGAGGAACACTGGATAGCAGTTAAACATATACTTAAGTATCTTCGAAGAACGAGAGATTATATGTTGGTCTATTCAAGTGGGAGTCTTGAAACCATTGGTTACACAGACTCAGATTTCCAAGGAGATATTGACTCACGAAAATCAACTTCAGGCTATGTGTTCACTCTTAATGGTGGGGCCATCTGTTGGAGAAGTATCAAACAGTCATGTGTGGTTGACTTGACCACTGAGGCTGAGTATGTTGCAGCATCAGAAGCTGCAAAGGAAGCCGCATGGTTGAAGAAGTTCTTTATGGATCTTCAGGTGATACCAGGTGCTAGCCGTCCTATCACACTTTATTGTGATAATAGTTGGGCAGTAGCACAATCCAAGGAACCATGATGTCACAAAAGGCAAAAACACATAGAGAGGAAGTACCACTTGATTCGAGACATCATTGAAAGATGAGACATAGTGGTAACCAAGATAGCATCGGAAGAAAACCTTGCTGACCCTTTTACAAAGAGTTTGCCTGAACACGTGTTCGAGAGGCATTGTTGCATCTATGGGTCTTAGGAGGATTCCGGATTTGCTGTAGCTTTAGGAGCTTGTTTTTATTTTGTTATTTTTGTGCATGACATTATGACATTGTATTTTTTTCTGAAAGTTTTAAATGAGGCATTATTCATTTATTTTGCACACTATTTACAAACACCAAGGTCCGGATCAATTGTGTAGTATATGATTATATGGAAGTTCATGGAGGACATGATCATAGGTTCTCATAATTGATGAACAGATTCACAACTATTAAATAAAGTGGGCACTTTATTTAGGCTGCAATATTTTATGAAATGGTTTTGTCTGAATCGTTGTAAAATATTGGTGTGAGTTAACATTCACATTGAAAGGATCAAGGAGAGATTTGATTAAGGGTGTTTTTCTGTCATAAGGTATCAAATCTCCAGATAACTATAGTTATAAGATTGCTCTTAATTCTGAGTTTATTTTAAATAGGTAATCAAATAGTTTTCATTCTTTGATTTACCAACGGGTGAGGTGCGAATATATTGACGGTCAATAACTCGGTATTTTGGGAGTGCTATTATTTGATTATTGGTATTTATGAGATAAACAATATGAAATTTGTAGGAAATGTCCCCTTGATATGTTTCGGTACTTGGATATTGAAGTTCAAGTTCGGGCTTTTAGTAGAGTAGCACCGAATTAGATAATCATTTGTTGATTATCAGGAGCCTTGATTAATAACAGCTGGTAGATCCCCAGGCTAGCTCAAGATAAGGGATGAGAAATTTCAGTTGATGATGACTAGTGAGTTACATGGTCTTGGGCTTTAGGCTCAAGTTTGTACTCAAGAGCAAGTGGAAGATTGTTGGGTTTTTGCTCTTTCACTAAAGCCCAATAGGGCCTAGTGTGTAAAAAGAGTCTAAGAAACCTAGAGCCCGTTAACACCTAAGGGTTAGGTTTTCTAGAAACCCATATATATACTACACTTAACCCTTTCTAAACAAAGAGGACAGTCACAGAGGCTAAAGCAAGGTCATCTCCTGATAGTGAGAAAGTGTCCACACACTATCCTTTTTCCCCTTGAGAGATAGTCTGGAAGGTCTGTCATCAACAGACTACAAGGAGATCAATTGTGCAGTGACGCAAGAATTCTAAGGTGTGAGAGATCATAAAAAATGAGTACTCCGAGAGGTAATATTCCTTGTGTGTTTATGAAACAATGATGATTCGATAATCATACCAATATACTAGGTTCTTAAATCATTTCCGCATAAATCCAATAGTTCCTACAATATCTTCAGCTAAATATGATGTATCAAATTCAAAATTAAAATTAAAATTAAAATTAATTAAAATTAAGAAATATTGTTTGAGGGATTATTAGATCAAACTTAATTTAGGAACATAATATAATTCGTATAAAATTAGAGTGTTTCACGGATTAAAACCTTATTCTCGGAAATGTAAACATATGAGTGTAATAATCTTATATTTATTATGAGTCTGAAAATTTATTCACGAAGGTATTGTGTATTTCTGGGAATGTTATAACTTTCTTTTTTATTATGTTTTTCTATATGTTTATTTCCAGATGAGAATGTGATATTCTCATAAGAGAATATGAAAATATATTATTTAAATACACATGTAACTTCCATTTTATTTTTATTTTATTTTAATTATTTTGAATTTTTAAAAATAATTTTAAAAATATTAAAATATAACTAAATATATTTTTAAATATACTCCGGAATAATATTCATATGTATTATATATTCCCGGGAATATAATTCTTGGGAATGCAATATCATTTTGTGAAACACCCCCTAAGAAATTAGTATTTTAATTTGTGCAATGGAAGATAAATATTTGTTTATTGTATAATTAAATTTTATAGCAAGTAAGTATTTTAAATATATAAGTCAGATTATAATTAAAAATTATAATATTTTTTAATATGTAAATTATACCTTAGATTTATAAAATAATTATTTTGCAATATAAGGTTATTTTAATTATTGATATTTTTAAAACATATTAAAATTAAATTTTAAAAAATGAAAGAAATAAACAATTTAGAAAATCAAATATATACATAAAATAAAATGAGAGTGATTTTAGATGTCTAAGAATGTTTTTTAGTTAACTGTTAAATCATATTAAATTTGAACCTAAAATTAAAAAAAAATAATCAAAAGAATAAAAAATTAAATAATCGATATAGAATTTTATAGTAACACATACGAGTTAATAAGAATGAGAATAACTTATAACCACACTGACCCAAAAATAATTCTTCAAATGTTTTCATTAAAAGTAATTATAGTGCTCTCACTTAATATATGAGCAAATTTTTGCGCTGAACTTATATTAGTTCTTATTTCATTGAAAAAATTATTTACTCTGTTGCTTTTTAATTGTTTGATAAATTATTGGTTTTAGTCTCTCTCTTCTTAATAATAAGATTTTGAAAAAAAATATTTGTCTATTTTTATAAGATCCATTTCTAACTTTTAGTTAGATACATTAATTTTTCTTTTTTTACATATCCTTATTAGATTATTTTCTCTAAGAAATAATTAAGCGAATCAAAAGATAGAAAATAATAATTTTAAAATGATAAAATAATTAGTTGACAAATTTAATGTGATTAATTATATTAACTACTTTTTTTAAAGAGCATAAATTAGTTAAAAGAGTCATATAATTAGAAATATGAAATATTTATCTATCGTATTTATAAAGTTTAACATCTTATTAATTACTCTTTTATCAATTATAGTTTGACAATTTATCTATTTATGATCTTTAATTAATTTATATATGTATTTATCGTGGAGTAGAAAGAAAAACAATAAAAACAATTAAACTAAAACCTCAGAACCATTTTTTTAGGATAAAAAATATTATATTTTTCTATTTTCATAACGATATTAAAACTTAAAAAGCCAAATAAAAAAATATTAGAGTATTAAAAATTATTTGTTCAAGAACAATGTTTTAAGAACCAAATCAATCATCAAACTAGTTGAGACATTAGGTTAATGAATTAGTTTAACCCAATTAAAAAATTATAGTAAACAATATTTAAATAATTAACATAATTTAATCATCCAATACTTTAAATTTAAAATAATTTTCATTATAAAATATCTAATATCTAAAATAACAATCAGTATTCGTATCAATACAAGTCCATAAATAACTTAAAAACATAAACAAACATTCAATATCATAAAAATAAGTTTAATAAAAATAAAAGCACTTGGTTCAACTAAAAATTCTCTTTTGTTCAACCAAAGATTCACTCAAGTTCAATCAAAGATTTTTTGGATTCAACTAGTGTCATATCAATTTTAATACATTTCTAATTTTTGTAGTGAACTAACTGGTGAGTTTATCTTATTCCGATCGAATTGGTTGGACTGACGCTAATATGGTCCGATTCTCAAAATTATTGTTTAAGATTATTTAAAAATATTTGAAATTAAATAAAATAAAAAAATAAAGAGAGAAAGAAGAGTTAGTTGGTGTGACTTGTGAGTAATATTTGGTGGGGGAGACATGAGGCCCCATTAAGACTCTTTTTATGTAATAAAAATGCCACCATAATAATAAATCCCTATCCACTTCTCATTTTTTCCTCTGCATGAAGCGGTCCACTCCACGTGCGCTCTCTCTCCAATTTTCCTCTCCTCCTTCGCTTCTCTTTCGCTTCTCCACCGCCGTTTCCCTCACTTTCTGTCACCTTCCCGGGAAAATTTAATAAAATGTAACCGCACGCGCTCTGCATGCCACCGCACTCTCTGCCACTCTGCATCTTCGTTTCTAACCAAACGCTTATTCCATTCCCAAAAAAATAAAGCAAAGAGAGAGAAAGTGATGTGCTAGCGAACAAGTGAGTGAGAAAGAGTAACAGAGTGAAGTGAAGCCTTCCAAAACCCTTCGAGACTCTCAATTTTTTACGCGGTTTGTGTTTTGTCTTCTTTCGAATTCCAAACTCCACCGACTTATCATCTCACACTGCACCGGTCATCTCAGCATTTGGTACTTTCTCTTTCTCTGTTTTTTTTTTTTTTTCCATTATGTGTTATTTATTGTTTATCGTTTCTTGGTCTGTTCAATTTGACTAGGGTTTTCTGCGGTTTTTGTTTTCAGGATTGGGTAGTACACCATTGCCTCTTTAAAATTCGTAGGTTTGGTCTTCGATTCGCGTGCTTCCTTTGATTGATTTACGGTTTTCTTTGCGATTCTCTGAGTTTTCGGTAGCTATGGCGTTTGAGCAAAACTCTGTTCCGGTGGCTCGGGGAGTGGCGGAGGAGCCTCTCGTTTTGCCGTCGGCGATTACTGCGGCGGTTGCCGGCGCCGTGCCGATTTTCTACCCTGCGTCTGTGGCTGATGCTGGCTTGGTCGGAGTGGGGTATGGAAATGTGGCTTCAGGTGGTGGTGGTGCTGCTGCCACGTGGTGTGTTCACCCCGGTGTGCCTGTTCATAATCATAACCATAATCACTCTGTGAACCCTGCTGTTGGGTTCTCTCATGCTCCTAGTTTTACTAATAGGGTAGCTACTGCTCCTGGTAGCAATGGTGTTGATGTTTCGGGTAGTTTTGTGGCTGCTTCTCATCGGTATCCAATGAATTTGGGAAGCAATTGGGTTGCCACGGGTAAAGGTAATGGCTTGGATAGTAGTAATAGCATTAGTAATGGTAATGGTAATACTAATAATAGTAATGCTCTTCTGGGGAACGGCAAAGTCATTAGCAATGCTACTGATCATGTTAGTGGTGTTGGGGTTGGTTCCATTTCCAATACCCTGGCAAGCCAGCGGACTGATCCGGTGAGTGAGGAGGGTGGGGATGATTCGGTTTCGGGGAGGAAAATGAAGTTGATGTGTAGTTATGGGGGGAAGATTTTACCCAGACCTAGTGATGGGATGTTGAGATATGTTGGAGGGCACACGAGGATCATAAGTGTCAGGAGAGATGTGAGTTTTAATGATTTGGTGCAGAAGATGGTTGGTACATTTGGGCAAGCTGTGGTTATCAAATATCAGCTTCCTGATGAGGACCTTGAAACGTTGGTCTCGGTTTCATGCCCTGATGATCTGGAGAATATGATGGAGGAATATGAGAGATTGATTGAGACGTGTCCTGATGGGTCTCCCAAATTAAGGGTCTTTCTGTTTTCTGCAGCAGAACTTGATCCTTCTGGTATGGTACAGTTTGTGAATTTACGTGATGGTGGGCTGAAATATGTTGAAGCTGTGAATGGAATTACTGACGGGATTGTTGATAGTAAACTCACAAGGAAAGCGAGTTATGCGAGTGCAGCTTCTACCCAAAATTCTGATTTGAGTGGGGTAGATGCTCTTGATAGCTCAAATGCTGCTCAAGGGGATGTCAGTGGGGTACATGTACCTTTGTCTGGCACTTTATCATCTGAGGGGATTGTGGTTGCTTCTCATGATGCTGCTGCAAATTCTGTGGTTTCTGAGCCTGGTATGTCTTACACAGATGCTTCTGCTGTTTCGCTGGGCATTCCTGTGGCTAATTCTGGCCCACCTCACACTCCACCTGTCCAGAATGAGGTAGAGTTTGAAAAGTCTGCACCTGTTAATTTATCTCATCCTCAATTTGGGGTGCAGCAACTTGGATTGGAAATTCCACCATCTGCATCTTTGCAGACTTTTGTTGATACTCGCCAGGAAGTTGTGAACCATGCAGATTATGTCCAGCTGCCTCCCCATATGGGATTCCCAAATCCTCAGATTTTAGGTAAGTCTGGCTCCATCTACTCCCAACACCAGTTTCATGATAATACTTCTGGTTTTGGGTCCCATCATGTAATCCCTGCTTTGCAAATGACCATGACTCACCCCTTTTCTCATGCTGGTGTAAGAACAAGTGTTATTCAACCACAAACATTCATGCAACCGCAGCAAAACCGGTTGGACCAATATAATGATGGTAATACGTCAGGGCTAAGGATTCACCAGCTTCTTGCTGAACAAAGTTACAAAGCATATCCGGTTCAAGTCCCTTTTGGAGGTAATTACGGCTGGGTTCATATTCCTTCGGCAGAGCATGTGATTTTTCCTGATGCATTTGTCCCTCAACAACCGGTGATGATCTCTGAGAAAGTCCAAAGAGTGGAGGACTGTTATATGTATCAGAAAAAGCTGCCTCATGCACATTCAGACCCTGTGGTTCAGGATCTTCGTAATAGCTGTGCTGGTACAATTCCTGATTCAGTCCCAAGTTTCTCTAGCGTCCCTATGGGGGAGAATTCAAGGGCTCAAGCAACAAATATGGTTTTGGTGACTGCACCAATGAAGGAAGACAATATTGAACAAGCAGTTGGGACCAGACCCAAGGTCATTAGCAAATTAGATACTCCAGCTGGTGTACTTTCGACCGACACAACTGGACTTTCTTTGGAGCCTGAAGGTGAGAAGGTTTTTATACAGAAGCTGGACTGGCCTGATCATCCCAGGAATGCAGTTGTCCAGGAAGCAGTTGTAAGAACAGGTGAAAAACAGTCACCAAGTGATGGGCTGATGGGAACATCACCGCTGTCTTATCAAGATGATATTGCCCGACAGCATATGGTGCCAGTTGAAAACTGGGCTAAAGAGGATGCTCTTGTGACTAAACCTGTTAATAATGATATACCTTTAGTTGGTGGCACATCTGTTGAAAATTCTGACTGTATGGTTCAAGAATGTCCAACAGAATATACCAATGAACTTGCTAGCACTATTTCGAAAGCAGATGCTGTGGAGAATTGGATATCACAGGACCTTCTTAAACCTATTGATGGAAGGATGGACAATCCAAAGATAGGCAATCCTGAAATTTTTCTCAACAACGATAAATTTGATTACAGTACTCAACATGCTGTAGAGAAGAAAGGGGTGGTTTCAGATAACAACCTTGGCAAGTCAAAATTGACCACTGATGCAAATCAAATTAATATGATGGATATGCTTCCTAGTTCTACAGTGGAAATTTCTTATGGGAATAATTCCATGCCAGTAGAATATAATGAAGTTACACAACCCCCTGTTTGGGGCATACCTGGATCAAATCCTCAGTCACAGAGTGGAAACCATCACAAGGATGATGCAGTTTTATCTTCAGTTCCCACATCTGTTAGGCTTGGAGATGTGCAAGACTCTTCAAACTCACTTTTTAGCAATCAGGATCTATGGAATATACACAATACCTACTTTCCACCACCGAGACCTAACAAAGTTGCATTGAAGAAAGAAAATTATTCTAATAAGGATCAACTCAGTGAGAATCCAGGCATCAGTGAGGAACAAAATTTAGAAGCTCAAATAGACAATGGCCTCTACCAGACATTCAAACAGAATTTAACTTTGGGAGAAGCTCGATCTGCCAAGGGTATGTAAATTTGTTAACACCTTAAGTTATATTTTGTGATCATATATAATATTTGAGCTTTTAGCACTTAGTCATTGTGCTTTGGTTTCTTTATTGAAGTCTCATCAGAAGACCGACAACTTCAAGCTGTTGCTGAAGGTATAGCTGCTTCTGTTCTGCACTCGAGAACTTCTTCAAATCTTGATTTGCATGCCAGAGATGTGTCCCATCATGAAGACATTGGCGATGGAGATGTTCAAAATAATCTAATAGATATACAGCATAATGATAAAACTCAGGTGACATATTTTGCACATTCCTTGGTGTTTATATTATCTTGTCTATCTTGCAATTGCAGGAATAGTTTCCAAAATAATACTCTTCTGCTCCCTCCATCCTACTCTCCCTTGGATGGACATGGGAAAAAACCCATACCTGTGTGTACTTGTCACAGCACAATATTGACTGGGGTCAGATGCCTGTTGCAGACCTGATCCCACCCGCTTGGATAATAAAAGTATAATAATAGTTAAATTGTAAAGTTTAAGCTTGCATCTTTATAGCAACTATGATATGATTTTATTCTTAAATTTCCTATCTTATAAAGTTCTTAACATTCATTTTTATGTATTATTCAATCTAAAATGTGCTTGATATATGACTTATTTGAAGAAAAAACAAATATGGGATGACACAAAAGGGACATGGTTGGGTATCAGTTTTTTCATTTCTGTGAGGAAGGGAAGCGGGATGTACAGGTGGGTTTGTGGAGGTGGATTGTGGGGAGGGAAAAACCCACTCTGTTCCAATGCCATCACTATTTGGATGTATTTTCTTATATATATATTTATTATTATTATTATTATTATTATTATTATTATTATTATAAATACAATTTTATATTTCCCTCGCAGGATCTCAAAAGCAAGCTTCCCGAGAAGGCAAATTTTGGCTTTCCTGTATCAGATGTTGGAGCTTTGCAGGTTGAATGCTTTCTATTTCATGTTTCCTCTTCTATGGTGTTTCATATTGCCAGCTCAGTTGAGCTAAAACCTTGCTGTGGCAATGTGACTAGGTTATAAAAAATTGTGACCTTGAAGAGATGATTGAGCTGGGTTCTGGGACCTTTGGGACTGTATATCATGGAAAATGGAGGGGTACTGATGTCGCAATAAAGCGGATTAATGATAGGTGTTTTGCTGGAAAGCCTTCAGAGCAAGAGCGCCTGGTTTGTGTCTCATCATTACTGGTTCTGATTTCCATTTCATACTTCTTTCTTTGCTATCCAACAAACTGACTGACATTGTTCATGGTTTATGCATCAAGCAGAGAGCAGATTTTTGGAATGAGGCAATCAAGCTTGCTGACTTGCATCATCCGAATGTGGTAGCCTTCTACGGTGTTGTGCTTGATGGCCCTGGAGGTTCTGTGGCAACAGTAACCGAGTATATGGTTAATGGTTCTCTTAGAAATGCCTTGCAGAAGAATGGGAGGTAGTAGTGGTCATGTATTTGCATAAGTTTACATTACTCTAGTTTAATATATAAATGTTTTCATAATGGTAAATGTTTGAAATTTTTGTGATAATATAAGGAATCTTGACAAGCGCAAGCGTCTTTTGATTGCAATGGATGTGGCCTTTGGTATGGAGTACCTGCATGGAAAAAATATAGTTCACTTTGACTTGAAAAGTGACAACTTGCTTGTGAATCTCCGAGATCCGCACCGCCCAATATGCAAGGTGGAAATATTATTCTGATGTGATCATATTAGAAATCTTGTTCTTCTGTATCATTTTACATTACGCATGCATTACACCATGCATGAATAGTTAGTGGACCAATTTCCATAGGTTCAGGTTTACACAATGATTTATAATTAGCTCCACATCTGAAACACCATTTTTTTCCCAGAAATTTATTGTACTGGTTTTCTGGTCTGATATTTGCTTTCATGGTCCACACAGACACAGCACTACGTTTAGCATAGATCATTTTTATATATGGTCTGTTTGTCGAAGTTATAAACAGAAGCAATTTTAAGATTTGTTTTGTTAGAGATTTTGCGTAACGGAAAAGTTAAAGTTTGTTTTGTTACAATTATAAAAAGCCCTTTTTGTATTGAAAGTTAGTTATTTCTTTTTAGAAATCTATTCAAAGTAACTTCTCAAAATAGTCATAATTTTTTTTGTTCAAAAGCTTGAAGCCCACTAGAAGTTGTTGAAGTGATTTGTTTCAAAATAAAAGGATTTCCTCGTTAAAAAAAGTTTAAGCAAATGGGCTCATACATTTTTTTGTATCCTGGTTATTGACCTATCTGACTTTCAATTCAGGTTGGTGACTTGGGTCTGTCCAAAGTGAAGTGCCAGACTTTAATATCTGGTGGTGTTAGAGGAACTCTACCTTGGATGGCCCCAGAACTGCTAAACGGGAGCAGTAGCCTTGTTTCAGAGAAGGTTTATTTGATGCTTTAACTTATTTGAAACATTGATTTTTTCTTTTATTGATAGGAATTGAATTTGGGTACAAGGGGTTTACAACATTGATCTATTTTGATGCTTCCTTCATATTTTTTCATTCTATGACCTACTGTTTATTATATTTGTCGATTCAGGTTGACGTGTTTTCATTTGGTATTGTCATGTGGGAACTCCTCACGGGCGAAGAGCCATATGCTGATTTGCACTATGGGGCCATCATAGGTAATAATCCATACTGGGCCTTTTATTCACTAATCACTAGCTTTTGGTTATTGAGATGTTGGTTTTTTTCAAACAGGTGGTATTGTAAACAACACATTACGACCTCCAGTTCCAGAATCTTGTGATCCAGTATGGAGATTGCTGATGGAGAGGTGCTGGTCATCAGAACCATCAGAAAGACCTTCCTTCACTGAGATTGCTAATGGATTACGTTCCATGGCAACCAAGATCTCTCCCAAAGGACAAAATCAACAGCAGCAACCTGCTGCACCGCAAAGTCAAATTCAGAAATGAGCTCCAACAACTGCAGGATGATTAATCCCTGTTTTGGATCTGGTTTGTCTTTTTCATCCATTCAATGGATCAACCCTTTTGTTCAATATTATACCATAGGAAAGATTTGCAATTGTTGGTAACGCAAGGTCAATATTTGTCAGGCCTTTTAGCACCGCTTCATATTAATCATGTATTACACCAAAACCAAAATGTATATCATATCGTTTTTAGTTGAACAGAAAAGGAAAAGAAATGTTCATATTTTTTAAATTCTTTTTAGTGTTTGTAAAAATGGATATTGTAAAGAGTCACTTACAGTAATGTTGTTATGGTTACTGTTCTTTCCATGTTTTCAAGTGATTATCGGTCCTTTCTGGTGGTGTGTTACTGTATGTATTGACCTATGACACTTCCTTTTTCTTCAACACATGCCACAAATTGGTTTGGTTTGACATGTGGCTGCCCCCAACAACTGAATTTCTTTGCTACTAATACTCTATGAATATACGTGGGAGCCACCAACAGCTGAGCATGACACAGAGTACCGTTGGGGTAGGCTTTAGCCTTCCCTAGTTCCCGTTAGGTGTGGGGCACATGAAATTAATTTCATATATTATACTATCATTTTCACATTTCTTTTTCTTTATCTAGTATTTAATTGTATTATTATTGTCTTGAGTGAGGGACATGCCAATTGCCAAACATTGCCAAACTCCAGAATGGAAGCGTATCAAACAATTCTTTTTCCTTTCTCAATTAATATATTTTTTTGGTGGGAGATGTTCAATACAGCTGTAGCTTAATTTTCTTTGACATTTCCTCCTCTGCATCTCTTTCTTTCTCCCACTGTTTCTTATAATCATCACCTATAAATGCTATCTACATAATTAAAATTCCCTCAGCTCCAACCCTTACTACAACCTGTTAATTCTCTGAAAAACATGGCTGCTTCTGAGGGAAGGCCACTGGTGGAGGCAGTGGAACACACGGAAGATTTCTATGAGCACCAAGAGCCAAGTGGATGTGGGTATGGATGCTTTCGGGGTTTCGGGTGGAGTTGGTGTAGTCGTAGAGGCGGTGAAGAAGGTAAAGGCCTAGTGGAGCAGAGGGGCGATTCATGGCTGAGTTGCAAATTGAGGAAGATAAAGGAGTTTTCAGAAGTAATTGCAGGTCCCAAGTGGAAAACATTCATCAGAAAGATAAGCGGGTATGGAAGGAAGCAGCAGCAGCAGAAGAACAGGTTTCAGTATGATGAACACAGCTATGCTCTCAACTTCAATAGTGGGGCTCAGAGTGAAGATGATGACATGCCCCCCAGTTTCTCTGCTAGATTCAGTGCTCCTTTTCCCTCTACTCGTCGCCAAACTGAACATTGATTTGTGCGTGCTCGTTTCTGAAGAGATTTCATTGCTTAAATGTGTTCACTTAGTATTTTCATCTGTAGAATCATTAATTATTCGTTCTGTAAAGATCATTCTTTTTATTCAAATTATTGTGCTTTTAATCTCTTCCTTCTCTTGCTCAATTTTCCTTAACTGAAAAAGAAACAGGACATGTAGCATGATGACCCACGCATTCAATTTGAGGCCGAATGTTGACTAAAATAATTCTCTTTTTTTAAAGAAAATGGAAGATTTAGATGGAGACAGGAAAGATATGAGATGTAGTATTCAAAGGAGGAAACGTGTCCCAATCGAAGACGTTGAAAACAACCCATTCTTTGATTTCTTTTCCCTTGCACTTTGCAGTGACCGAAGAATCTTAACTCGTGATTCAGTTTTGTTGCACAAAGGCAAATTAAACGGGTGTACTTCATACACCATTAAAATTTCTAATACACCATTAGTATATCATTTACCCTTGTATATTAGCTATATTATTATTTTAAAATCATTTCACTTTCTCCTTTGATGCTTCAGCTGTGTCGGCGATTTCTGCTTGTTGGTCCGTTCATTTGTCCTCTCGTTCTCCGACTGATCGTGGTGGTTCGTGGTGGCATTGGTTGGTGGCGTGGCGGTAATCTTCTATGGTTGGTGGCGACGCTGGTGAGGTAAGTTGTCTGGTTTGGTTTGGTCTGTGATAGGGAGAAGGGGCGACTATACGGATTCGGTAATCCATATACGGATTAGCCAATCCGTATGAGATTTACAGATCATGTAATCCATAAATCTCATACGGATTGACCAATCCGTATACGGTGTACGGATCACCTGATCCGTAAACCTCATACGGATTGGCTAATCCATATGAGGTGTACGAATTCAGTACACCTCATACGGATTGGTCAATCCGTATGCGGTGTTATTTTTTTAAAATGCTTTCAAAATAATTAGGAACATAATTTTTCAATTATTATCCATATATTGATGATGATATGCTATTGATTCTGTGTGCTTGTTTACATGTATTTTCAACAACAAAAAACTCTCAAATATAGAGATGTAACAGCCCATCATAAGCTTTTAAGCCTTCAAATCCATAATGGGATTGGAACTGAACTTAGCATACTAACTTTCTGCATTAAGACTTTCTCTCAACCCATTTTTTTATTGTGATACTACCCATGTTGTTGAGATTTCACATCCACTATAGATATGACCAATGTAGTAGTCCTTATAAGGTTTGGACAGTTTTTACCTTTCAAGTCGGTTTTGTGGGAGTTAAGTCCAAAGTCCAAATTCTAAAATGATATTAGTGTCTATCCCAAATATGTTATTGGGTCACCCCGTATTTGTTTAAATTCAATATGTCAAATCCTAGGCGTGAGGAGTGTGTTGAGATCCCACACCAACTAGAGGCATCACATATAGTCCTTATAAGGCTTGGAAAATTCTTACCAAGAAGCCAGTTTTGTAGGGTAAATTAGGTTCTAAGCCCAAATTCTAAGACATACTATATCCTAGCCCCCCTATCACTTTTCATGCTATAAATGTATGACTATTTCCACTTTTTGGTCCTAATTTTTCTTCCACTTCAAATCTAAATCCAAATGGAAGCAATCACCAACTGATATCTTTTATGAGAAGTAACATCTCAAATGCAGTTCCACTTTCTAGTGCTAATAGTAATAATAACGATGACGATTATGCGTAGACATGCGATGAAAGAAAAAAGATTTAAAATTTGAATATTTCTCCATGTATTGCTTGTTTACGTTTTCCTATTCTAGGATTGTTAAAGTAAACAGACATGTTAAGTTTGCTAGCCAAAGTTTCAGAAAGAAAGGAAAAGGACAATAGGCAGTGATAATTATCCCAAAGTAGCAAATAACCATATAAAACCCCACTCAAGTACATGTTCTCCAATGAATTTTATAATTGTGAATTTGTTATTGAATGATTATCTAATGTTTGATTTAGAGGAGCAGTTTAGGTTTACCAAGGGAAGATTTTATTATTTTATAATTGTGAATTTCTTATTGAAAGAGTATCTAAGATGTAAACAAATGTTGTACAGATTATGGCTAAGACTAGAGGAATGCATCAGGCACTTGGACGAGATATCGACCGAGCATTGGGTAGAAATGCCGGGGGTAACGAAGATGAAGCCACTAAGAGGCGTAGGCCGACGACATCTGTTTGTTGACAAAGGACAGGTGTTCATGTTCCTGAGGAGCCTCTTGTTGAGGATCCACATGTGGAGGCTAATGTGCCTGCGACAGAGGAGGACATCGATAGTGAGCATGAATCTTTTCAAGGAGGACCGAAAGACTGCTCGGTATTGACTAGGTACGTCGATCATGTAGCTTTTAGAGTCTAGGCAGGAGAGGTAATAATATGATGAATTATATAGTAGTTGGGTTTGACTTGGTTGATTATCCATCATTGTAAACTGATTGATGTCTTTATTGCAGGAACGTCCTGAGTTAAAGTTGGCTTCCCACGGACGTAAGGTTGTTAAATTTGGGAAGCTTGCACCTGAAATTGAAGGCTTAGTGGTTGCTACAGGACTTACTCCTCTGATTGTTTGCTCAGTAGAGACTGGCAACAGGGGATTGCTTTCAGTATTTATAGAACGAACGCTGAAACATGTAGTTTTCATCTGTCGGTGGGGGAGCTGTCACTGACACTTGATGATGTGGCATTATTGTTACTGTAATAACCAAGGCTAAATAAATAAAAGAAAAAGAAAGAAAGCAAAGTTTAAATTTTCAATATTCTGTCACAAAAAGCGTTAGCGACGGCTAAAATCTGGCGCCAGTAGCGCCAAAGTAGCGTGGATAACGCCACAGATACTGCTAGTTGGCGCCAGTAGCGTCAGAGTGGCGCAGGTAGTGCCACAGATAGTGGAAGTTGGCGTCAATAGCGCCAGAGTGGCGCAGTTAGCATCAGAAGTGCTCCAGAAAGCCTGTTTTTCACTGGAACTTGGCTCAGATAGCGCCAGAGTGGCGCGATCAGCACAGGGACTCGGGCTGGACCACTATATAAGCTCATTTTACGCGTTTTTAGGGGCCAAAACCCTTCTTTTTTCTTCTTCTGGACCTTTTCTGCCATTAAAGCACTAGGGAAGCTCCATATCTTCACCAATCTTCATCTAAACACCTTCCACCCAACATGAAACTTGTAGGAAATCATCCTATGAGCTAGAATCCTTCATCACTTTTCCCTAAAAACCTTCAATCGGAAAGATCTCGTTCTCTAGGGATCTTTACAAAACTTGGATTTTGAGGAGATAGAAGGCGATTCAAGGACGCTAAAGCTTGGAGAAGTGATCTTCTAGTATTCCTTGACTGTTTAGAGGTAAAAAAACTCAAGTTTTATCCATTGATTTGTGATTTTGTTCTTGAGGTGAATAGTGACCCACTTGAGTTAGAGTTGGAATTAGGCTTGGATCCTTTAGAAAAGTATGCTCAAGAGGTTGTTGTGATGAAGGATTTGCTTTGAAATATTGATTTTATGGACTTTGGATTTTTGGCTCTGAGAAATGTATGTGTAGCAAGAATGTAGGTTAAATTGGTGATATTATGGCATGCATGAGCCTTGATGGTACAATATGTGCTCAGGAGGCCATTTAAACGGTGAAATTATGTTGAAGTAACCGTTTTAGCCATATTGTTAATCCTTGAGTTTTGGCATGTATATTGTGGAATTCTTTGAATTGGTTAATGCAAAGTCTTTGGGAGACTCTAGTGTCTTGGTTAAGCCGAGATAGATCCTGTTGAGGGTCTGTAAGTTGTCTATTAGGTGGTTAGTTCTGATAACCTTAAGATGGAGGACAAAAAGGTTTAAATGGAAAGGAATGATGTTTCTTTTCATTCTAATGGTTGAGAACCATTATTGATTGTTTGTATGCCTTCATGTAGGGCGTGATAAGGAGACTATTGGTGGTTGTGACCACGAAGCCGGGAGAGCCGGTGTAGCGCTAAGAGCAGGTAAGCTCTTTGTTCTTGGGAATGTTTCCCATTGAATGTGTTCCACCATACTCCAACAGAGTGATGGTTATTGTATGTCATAATGCATGTGTATTGAAATTATGTGTTACTGCTTTTATTGAGAACATGTATATGATGTACACTGTTATGATATGTTATGTGGTTGATGTGGTTCTCTGGCTAGTAGAATAAATTACTTATGGACTTCCCTTGGAAATGTGCCCTTAAGTGGATGATCTTCCCTTGGAAGTGCCATAGGTGTCCAAGTAAGTCCTGAGAGAATGTGTCCTTAAGTGGATGATCTTTCTCAGGCATTGGATGAAGTCCTGAGGGAATGTGCCCTTTAGTGGATGATCTTTCTCAGGCAATGTGTGCAGAGTCCTGAGAGAATGTGCCCTTAAGTGGATGATCTTTGTCAGGCAAATGTTATATGTGTGTATATATATATATATATATATATATTGTTACACCTGTGTTGTGATATACATGTGATATGCTATATGAAAGCCGTGATGGCTGGTGGTGTGTGTGATGCCAATTTTAATGCTATGTGCCATGAAAGTGAACCAGGGGGAGGAAAGACCTCCAAGAACCCTGAGTTTACTGAGATTTGTATCTCACCCTATGTGTGGGAATTATGTTTTACAGGTGATGCTCAGTGAGCAGATGATGGATCTCAGGGCAAGAGGCCCGAGCTGTGATATGGTTCTATGGGAACCTTAGGCATAGATTTTGAGAGCATGTTGGCTCATTTCTTTTTGGTTATGCCTGTATTTGTGCCCCTAAGGGGATGATGCACAGTAGTGTGTTTTTGGTATATCTGAGAGACTGATGTATGTAAAGAGGACAGGGTATATGATACCTTATTTTGTACAGCCATTATTTTGATATATTTATATGGCTTATTTGGTCCTCTAGTTGTATGAAACATGTAATAACCATACATAATGTAAAGATGTTATTGTTGATGACGTTTGATGACGTCATTGTGTTTATCGCTTCCTAATTGATTAGTATTAACTTTATTGCTGCACTTAATGACCATAAATGAATGTTAATGAACCGGATGCATACGGGGCGTTACAGTTACATATCCCTATAATGGGAGCCTTCCACTCCTTTGATCAGATTGACGTCGGCGAGGCCATTACATTGCTGGTGGAATTGCTTGAGGTCACTGTCGGAGAAGCTAAAGCTCAAACGACACAGTGCCACAGGACATATGTGAGACTGTCATGGTTGCGGGAGGTTTATTATGCAAAGTGTCAGTCCAGGCAGATATTAGTAGCCAGGACATATTTGCTGCACTTTGTTTGCTAACAAGAGTGCCACACATATAGGTGTGGTATTCTTGGAAGCTTTCCGTGACTTGGACCAAGCTGTTGGATTTTCTTGGGGTGCGACTACTCTTGTCCATATGTATGACAACTTGAATTACGCATCTCAGCACCACGGAAAATATCTGGCTAGATACATTACTCGATTACAGGTAACCGTATTGACTAATTCGTAGGGGTTGTGTAAAACCCAGTGTGACTGTGTGTGTTTTATATTGAAGTTTTGCTAACCTGATTGTTGTTTAATTGTGTAGTGCTGGATATATGAGCATTTTCCCACAGTAGGAAATGTGGTTGCAGATGACCACTACGACGAGAGACAACCACGTGCCTGCAAGTGGAAGGGTGCCAAGGCCTTACCCGTGACTACTTATCGTAAACGCATAGATAGGTTGACAGCTAATGATATCTGTTGGACACCATATGGGGAGCACTGTGTGTACATGGATTCTGACTTGATTCCTTTATATCCTGGTTTCATTAGATGGGGTCCTCACGTTGTTAAACATATGCTAGAGAGGGTACTTAGGCAGTATGGATATATCCAACACATCCCAGAACTTCCTGTGTCTGAAGTCCCCTCCGTTGAAGATGTTGATGAGAGATGGGGTCCACTTCTCCGAATACCTGGTAGCATACTCTAGGACACATCAATTGTTGCTTCTAGCCCGTTGTGTCAGGGAGCACGACATTCTATATACGCGGGCCACACAACAAAGAGATACACAGCGGAGGCGACATGGATGACGATAATGCCATGTTTTTTTTGTTGAAACAGTTTGGACATTGTTTTTTTTTGTATTTTTCATGTTGGACAGTTATGGAACTTTGTTAGGTATAATGAAATACTAATACATTAATGAAATTAAACAACAGCTCCAGTTTTTCAAATAATTCTACACATCATTTAAGTCAACATGTTCAGTGCGGAACTTCATTGATTCTGTATACATTTGCATTCGACCCATGTAATGAATGGGCCACTGTTGGGCTTCATTGGAACAGTGAGTAGCCCACAAGCACGCGGTAGATGGCAACAGATAGTTGTCTCTAAAAAAAACCTATTACAAACACAAAACCACACAAATCATCACTGTTATAGATTTTGCACACATGATAAAATCAAACAATGAATATCATACCTAAACAAAATGGTTACCAAACACATGACCGATGCACAGAATGCGATGAACTTTCGGATCTCTAGGAGGTTGGGTTCTTAAAGGGAAGAACGTCATACTTTGTTGGAGTGAAAGAGAGACTACAACGACGTTATAACTTGATGCAATTAAGTGACCCATATCGGTACTATCCATCCACTTATCCATCATTACCTGTAAGTCAATAGTTAATGAAATATATTTCATGCAAATTGGTTTCTAAGTAAAGACAAATAATGACCAAAGACGGTGATGTTTTACCTTCGACAATCCATCAACTAGTAGGGACCGCTTTCAAACCTATGTTTACCACTACACAAGGCTATATATTCATCAGTCCATTATGCAAGTTCTTTAAGCAAATGATTGCGTACCAAAGACCAAGAATCTTTTCCATAACCTAATAATGCAGCAATTACACGATACCAACAATTACCATCAACTTTTACATCAATGATGTTCACAATGAATTTATGTATAAAGTGATGAAATTCATCAAGCATAGAATGATGGTGTTCTTAGGGGGAAGAACATCAGTTGACGAACTACACTGTCTTGGAGTGGAGCAGCTATTTTGAACAGAATGTAAGTCGTCCACATACTCAAAGTAAGACAGGTCCCTTCTCATAAACCTTTGGTGCTTTGTGATGGTCTTCTTTTGAGTACCTTTAGTTTTTACCTTATCAGGGGGTGGACACATGGAATATAAATCAGGGAATGCAATTTCTTTAAGCTTAGTCTTTAGTGTTATTTTCCCATACAAATCAAGCTTTACAAAACGGTTGGATATGACTTCCATCTCTTCAGTTATGGTGACTTCGGATTGATGCATACCTTCATCTGAAAAGTTTAATCTCTGCCAAAAAATATGAACGGTGTTAATTGGAATGCTCCCAACTATATACTTAGCTAGCTCACATGCACAAGGCAAACCATGTGTTGTTCTCATTACACATCCAAAACGAGAAGGGTTCTTGTCCACAAAATGGACTCGCTCATACTCAACAACAATTTGGTTTAACGCGTACCTGGACACCATGCCAATAAGTCTCTTGTATAACGTAACTTTAAAAACATGCCCTACCACATGTGTGCTTCTCTCCAAAGATGCTTTGATGTCAGTATGTTACAAGGTGATCATATTGTTCATGACATCCTAACAGTGCATAAGTCTCCAAGACTATTCTACAGTAGCCACTTTAAGGTCCAATGGGCAAACTTCATCCTGCAGTTGATCATATCATCAATTAATTTCAAAGGCAATAAATATATGGAAATATTAACTTAACCAATGTCAAACGTCAAACTTACCTGTTAGTTATAGTATTTCCCAAATGCATCACTTTATTTGTCCATGATGTAATGAATTTTTCTTTGTGGGGATTCAACCAAGTGTCTTTCACATAATCAACAAATGTTGGCCATGGTACACATGCAACCTCAAACTTCATAACAGAATCATCATATTGCTTCTCAGTGGCACAATCAACAACACTTTCCCAAGCTTCCATGACAAAATCCTATGTGTTGTTCTGCCGAATATAAGTTTTACATTTTGCCTTGACATTCTTGTCAATGTGAAATCGACACAATAAATTGGTTGATTCTGGAAAAACAGTTTTCACAGCACTCATCAATGCTGCATCTCTATCGGTAACAATGACCTTTGGGAAAAATTCACTTTTAAGAAAAATTCTTCTAAACCGTTCAAGGGCCCACGGAACATTGTTATGCGTTCAGCCTCTAAATAGGCAAATGTAGTTGAAAATGTCATCCCATTAGGTGTCACACCAACAATGTCAAGTAAAGGAAGTCTATACCTGCTCGTTTTGTATGTACTGTCTATCAAGAACACCATATGATATGCATTGCTCAATTGTACTGCATCCAGATGTGCCCAAAACAAGTCACATACAACATTTTCATCCTTCAATCTACACCAATGAATATACATGTCGCATTCAAGAAGTTTCATTAGTTGTTGCATTTCAGTATTATTGCCTCTTGTACGCGTCCGATATGAATATCTTGCATTGTATACTTGCTTCAAACTTGTGACATTATTGGCATTGTGCTCCTTCAAAGTTAGAAGAATATTCTTGGATTTCACCATCGACTTTGTCATATCACCGACAATGATTTTCTCTTCCTCACTTATTCGATCAGTATATGGTTGTCCACAAAATGACTTAGCCAAAACATGATTATGATTGCCACATATTAGCTTCATCATCCACCCTTGACCTCCCGGGACTGGTTTGCCCCGCAACTTAAAAGGACACTCGCATTTTCTAGTGCTAGTGGTTGAAGGTGTAAAACCTTTTTTCTATGGTCTATACTTTCCACTCCTTTCACAACCAATAAACACAAATGACGTCCTTCTTAATTTTCCAGTCGCTATGTCACTCCTCATTATGGCCGCTACAAAACCACTCTCAAATGCAATAACACGAGCCCATTTTAATACCACATCACGAGATTCAAACACCTACAAAAATAGATAATTCATCTTTAATATTCTTAATTCAATCATTTAACAACTTTGACTATATTCAAAAACACTTAGATACCTCAGTTGTTTTGAACGCTACAGAACAATCAATTAAATGATTATTGTTTTCAAACGCATCAGGATCCGCTCCAATGTCTTCATTCATATCAATTTCTTCAGAAATATTACTCTCATATATTCATTCATCGTTGTCCATCTTAACAAATTCAAATTTAATTTAATCATTAACAAAAAGATACGCACGTATAATAATAATATTTACTATGATTAAATTCAAATATATATTTTTTGATCTTTTTTATAAAAAAATTGCTGATTTGACATAGGATTACGTAATCCGTAAGAGCCATACGGATTATGTAATCCGTATGACTCTTACGGATTCGGTAATCCGTATGGATGTTACGGATTACTGAATCCGTACAACTAACAACGCTGGACTTACCTTTCTTTGCAACCTCGAGGCCACTTAGCCACCACGACGCCACTCCACTCTGACGAACCACTCCAACGAATCGGAAACAATGTCACAATGCACAGCCTAACCTAGCATGTATGAAGCAAATATTCAAAGGCTCAACTCTTGCTTAACCGCTCAAACAACTAAACTAACTTACGTCAATGAAGCAAATCACTAAAATAAGGAGAAACACAACAAGGGCATTTCAGTATTTGAAAAAACCAAATGATGTAGTAGAAATTTTAATGGTGTATGAAGTGTGTCCCCAAATTAAATAGGTCCCGTATACTTGGACACCTTTGAGATGCCTTTCAAATTCAATTACCCTTTTAATCGCTCAAACTGCCAAACAAAACCAACAATAGAAAAATAGATAAGAGAGAAATATTTTCTCTACCCTTATAAAACTATCACGTTTGTCTTGTTTTATATATATTTTACATAAAAGAAGTTCATCTGCAATATATTTTATGTTAACTAAATATTTTGTCCTTATACTGACTTTAATCCTTATATATAAAATATTTAACATATTGTAACTTATGTGAAAAACATTATCAAATAAATTTCTATTATTTTTCTTATCATTGTGACCCTGGTGCGAAATATTTACTGATTTTGTTGATGATTAATCTTTAGTAAAAAAAACTTAATCAGTCACTTATGAAATCTCTTCTTCTAACCAACTATGTTTTTTTTATCATTCACAAGACTCAAATATGATAACTTACTCAAAAACACTAAATTTAATTTCACTCGGACCAACCATATGTTAGAATTAATTTCTACTATTTGCTTACATTGCAACATGAAATTTAATCCTTTAACTTAGTAATGTTTTTTTTTTAATTTCTGTATGACACAAATTTATATTTATTTTAGTCCTTATAATTTTTCATTTTTTTAATTGTTGTTACATTGATAATTTTTTCTTTTTAGTCTTTAGAAGAAGAAAAATTCTAATGCCACTATAATATTTATAAACAATGAAGGTTAATGTCCGAGCATCCCTTTTCTTTTGATCTAATTGACCTTGACCATATCATGGAAGATAAGAAAGAGACCTATAACACTTCTTCCCGACTCCGCCCATAACAATCAAGATAGATGGGCCTCGGCCTGCTCAGCTATGAGGTGATTCCAAGCCTGTCTTTCCTTGTAAACTTTTTTATTTTATATAGACATATGTATTTGTTTAATACAATGATTAAATTAGAAAAATAGTATCAAGTGCGAAAACCAATAATTTAACTTAAACCAATTTTCTACTACTTTAATGCAAAATCTTGAGTTTGTCTTTATATATATATATATATATATATATATATATATATATATAAGGTGTTTAATATTTCATTTTACTATAATTTAACGCACAAACATATTAATGATTAAGAATTAAACTGCTAAGCTATTTAAGTTCTCTCGTTAGAGATTGATCATTAATAAAATCAATGAATATTTCTCACTTATAAGATGGTAATAAAAACAATTAATATTCAATTTTAGGTTTCTTTGAGATTACTCAAGACAAATACAAGAGAATGAAGAGATAGACAAATACCCTCTTTTGCACTTGGCCAACTTGTCATTGGGTATTGAACCAAACTAAGCATCGAGCCAAACCAAGCACTTAGCACTATGTCAAACTAAACATCAAGTCAAACCAAGCACTAAACAATGAGCCAAACTAAGCATCAGATCAAACTTGGCACTAGGCATCAAGCCAAACTAAGTAACGAGTCAAATTTGACACTAGGCACTGAGTCAAACTAAGCATTGGGTCAAACTTGACATCAATTATTGTCTAAAATTTGACACTAAGCGTCCAGTGTCAAACTAAGCATTGCGTCAAATTTAACACCAAGCATCGAGCCAAACTAAGCATTGTCTAAAATTTGACATCGGATGCTAAATCAAACTAAGCACTGAGCCAAACTATGTAGTTCAAGTGTGCTATGTTGATTGGCAATGGGAGAAGCAATGTGCTTTGATTTTTTTGTGCCATTTAAAATAATCATGTTTATTAAGAGTATCTTCTTAATCGAAATTGACATATATATATATATATATATAAATTAATTTCAAGTGTGAATTTTAGAAATATTAAGATTGAGGACCAAATTTCAAATTTTATTAAGATTAAATGCATAATTTAAATCTAAAATCTTAATAGTTTTAAATTTCTATTTTAAATTTTTAAATTTTTGTATTAAAAATGAGTTTACAAATAACTATTAAAACAAAATATTGTAAATGATAAAAATAAGCACATTAATTCAATTTACTTGCATGTTAAAAATCAATAGTTAACTGATTTCCACATTCGTATGTCAACCCTGTAAAAAAACAACCTTTTTTTAATTTCATTAATTTTTTTGTAACATTTACAAACATAGACAAATCAATAGTTAACTCATTTACTTTAATTTTCTTAAGTTTTATTTTTTTTCTAAAAGAACATATTGCTTTATTGTTTCATAAAATTGAATTCTCATCCAGTACTAAGGTACAATAATATTGACAACAATAATATGGCAAAGAATGACAACATTTTCAAAGACATCAATTTGTCAAAATAAGAGTTTGATTGGAAAAATAATATCTGGGTGTTCATGGATTGGATTAGATTGATTTTGTTAATTCATAATCTAATCAGTTTTGTTCAAAATTTGAATTTGATCGGATCCGATCCAATTTTATACGGTTTGTATTGGATTGGTTTTCAATTTAATGTTATTTTTATTTTATTTTTTTGAGAAAAATATAAAAAAAATGATAAGATAACTAATAATTAAAAATATCAAATATTTCATTTATGTGTTATTATATAACTAATAATAGTATAACTTTATAAATATAAGTTATATAAAAAATAAATTTACACAACTTCATAATTATAATTGAGAACTAGAGTTGATTACAATGAGGAATTTGCTCCAAATGTTCATCTAGACACAATAAGAGTTTTAATAGATATTGAAACTCAAAAAGGTTGGAATCTTTTTCAGTTAGATGTCAAGTCTACCTCCCTCAATAAGGTACTATTAAGATTATTTTGAGCAACCACAATGTTTAGTAAGAAAATGAAATTAAGACAAAGTGCAAGCTCCTCGGGCATGGTATATTATAATTGATCAGTACTTCATCGATCAAGGATTTAGAAGAAGCAAAAGTTCCTATACATTAAGGCATCAGTTTAACATGATACTCTCGAATCTTAATGTCTCTCTAATCTACATCTACATAGTAGACAATACAAAGATGATGATTGAATTCAAGGAAGACATGTTAGAGATATTTGAGATGTGTCATACCCTAACTCTGTCAGGGTACGAAAAAAAAGAGTAAAAGAAAATATAACAACAAAAAAATGAAAAATAATAACATTTATTTAAAAAAAAGGGAGAATTAAAAAAGGGCACAAGGCCCATTAGGTTAAAAAAAAAAGAGAGGGCAACAGCAGTATAAGAGGCACTAAAAAGGCAACAGTGAAAAAATTAACTGCACATATCTCGGAGAAGGCAAATCGGACCAACGGACTGGTGACATTTGGCGTCACCGTCAGAGAAAGGAGAGAGGTCTCCCTAGGTACCTTCTCATTCTCTCACTGTGGGCTTTCTTCTCCTCTTTCGTTTCTTTCTTCTTCTATACTCTTTTCTTTTCTTTTTTTCACGTTTTCCTCTCCTTCTTGTTGTAATCTGTTGTTCGTTTTCATCCAGAGGAGAAAGCTTGTTTGTTGTGATCTTTGATTTCATTTTCGTTGTAGCTTCGCGTTCCTCCATCTCCATTGTGCTTGTTTTTCTTCTTCTTCTTCTTTCTTTATTTTTCTTTCGTGTTGGGGTTGATTCCGGCCACCATCACTGCGTGCCTTAACCACCACCGCGTGCCGTCACCACCAACCACCACACACCACCACTGCGCCGCCAGCCCCTATGGTGGTCACCTAAGAAAGTCACAAAACGTCCATGAAAAGCTCCAAACCTAATTTTCGCGCAGCTTCCATCACTGCTCTGCCCATCACTGAAAATACGGGTTGGGCCTAGTAGCCCTGACCCGGTCCAAACCCTAAAAAAAAAGAGGAATTTTCTTTTTGCGCCCCATCTTCTCATAAATGCATCCCCTGAAACTAATTAAATAATGCTTTCTGCACCCCATATTTTCATAAGTACTATATGTTTGCACCCCTTTTATAACTGTATACCCCTGAACTGTTGGGCCAGGCCCATTCAAAAACATGTATTATGGTTTGCACCCCTTATTTTATAATTGCACATCCCCTTACTGTTGGGCTTGACCCACTTTTAAATAAAACATGAAATGCTATTTACACCCACTTTATTATAACTGCACACCCTTAGATGTTGGACCTGGTCCACTTTGAAACAACACATGTAATGTTATTCACACCCGCATATTCATAAATGCACCCCTAATCTGTTGGGCCTGGCCCATTTTGTAATCAAATAAGTTCTACTGATTGCACCCATTTTCTTCCTGTATGCACTCCTAATTACTAAGTGTACTCCCCACTTCTTCTATCCCTTTCTATTTCCATTTTGATTTAATTTGATTACGTGATGTTATGTAAATTATTCATTAGTATCTTTAGTACGCGCTTATGTTTCGTACACTCCATGTTGGGTCTCCGACTCGCTTGGTAGTGTTTCAATAACACATGGATAGATTTTGTGAATATCATGTTGGGTCTCCGACTTGCTTGATTTCATAGAGTTTACCGCAAATTCAAAATATTTTCTAAAATAACTAAAAATACTCAAATAAAGGATCACTCAATCCTCCTTTTCTCCAAATTACATATTACTCGAGATCACTTCAAGGTCCAATGCCCTAAGCGATTCTCCCCGCTTTTTCTTCAAATTCAACGTTTTTTCAAGGTCCAATGCCTTGACGACTATTTTTCACGCAATTGAAACAAATCTTTCAAAAAAGATAAAATCAATCCAATGCACAAGCTCTTTTCAAAAAAGAACTACGTAAGTCTGATTTCCTCATTGCACTTGGGGATACGTAGGAGCGAGGGCAAACCCCTTGTCGACCTAAAAAACCAAAAAAATAATAGTATAAATCTTCTCTTTTCTAAAACATAAAAATTTGATTTTTTTTCTGAATAAACAAAATAAAACAAACATAAGTCATGTTCTTAAGAAAAAAAATAATTAAAAAGTCACTTTATTTTTAGCACACTCGATTAAAGGCTGTCATCTTCAAGACGGACGCGTGGGGTGCTAACATGTTCCCCGTGCGTAAATGAATCTCGAACTCTTTTTCTATAAAATCATAGACCATGCTTTATCTCTTTTGGTTTTTTCGATGTTTTCCTTAAATAAACGTTGGTGACAACTCCCTCTAGTTTTCCCTTTTTTGGGCTTTTTCTTTTTCTTTTTTCATCGTCGTCCTGTCGTGGCCGGACAGGTTGCGACAAAATGACAGACCATGGCTTGATGAATTACTTTAGGGGCATATATATTGAGTTAGTAAAATGAAGCAATATGTATTTCTCAAAAGAAATACACAAAAACACCACTTAAGAAATTTAGGATAAATGATTGCAAGCCAATCAGTATTCCATTCATGACAAATGAGAAGCTGCAAAAAGATAATGAAGTCCCAAATGCCAATGCATCGTATTACAAAATAGTAATTGAATGCATATTATCTTAAAAACTATGTCAAATTCAATTTGACTGTAAGCAATAGTAGTTAAAAGAGTTCAAAGATACTTACAAGGCACAAAGGAATTTAATATATGGTATAAAAACCATGACCAACTTTAGATTGATTGGTTACATAAACAGTGATTGAACAATTTTAATGAATGACTTAAAAAGCATATGCATTATGCCTTCTTACTTAGATTCATAATATTCTATTAGGCATCAAAGAAGAAACAAAAAAAAAATGCATAATCAATAGTAAATGAAGAGTATATATGATGCAACATTTTGAAGCTAAAGTCATGTTGTAAAATTTTAAAGAATACTTGGAGAAATGGGTGAACAATAAGATGAGACTCCTTTAATCGATTGTTCGTATAGGCTTAAAGAATACTAGTGAGGAGATTGTAAGAACTTAGAGAGTACTAAGTGAAATCTACAAAGGTTTAGAATACTGAATTGTAGATTAGTCTACAGAGGCTAACGAAGAATACTGAGTGGAGAATCTACAAAGGTTTAAAATACTATGATTTAGAGAGTCTGTGGAGGATTCTAAAGAAAGAACATCGATTATGAGGGAGATTGGTCCTTAGTGGAAAATCCTACAAATTTAGATATTGGATGAAGTCCAAGTTTGGGTGAGTCGGTAAAATTTATGTGTGTGTGTGTGTTATATCCTTCTCGATTCTCATGCTTTTATAATTATTGCATATTTATAATATGTTTTTGAAAAAATTGTCATGTCTTTAGTTTTCAAGGGTATTCCAAAAGGCCAAATCTAACATTGTTTAGAATAGCTTTGGCTTATGTGTTTTATATATCGTCTTGTGATTTAATTATTTTTGTTTGAAAATTATTTTGAATTTCAAATTCAATGCTCATCGGAAAAATTTGGTTTTTAATGTGCCAACATTTGATTATGATCAATTACGAAAATTTGGGATCATGGTTTTAATTCTTTTACTGTTAATTCTTAACACATTTTTTAATTATTGATTTATTTGACAGATTAGTACAATTAAAACTTGATTTTATTCATGTTAATCACATTAAAGTATTTGTATGTCTTTGTCTCTAACAATTACAAAATCATCCATATATATATATATATATATATATATATATTGTTCTATGGAGATCGAGACAAACACACTATACAACTTCTCATCCTTTCTTTTTCGTTTTCCTTACTTTGTTCCTAGGTTTTTACTTTGTGGCTTGCTAGTTTTGTAGCCTTAGCACATATGAGAAGTTCCTGTTGTATCCTATGAGACTTGAGTGGGATACCGCAGATAAGTCCTTTAGGATAGTGCCCATACACGCTTAGGAAAACATTGTTCGTGATATTCAATATATTTTCCAACAAAAACCTAATTTTATAAAAGTATAACTCTGATATTTGATAAAAAGGTTTTTACAAAACTATTTTAACCTTCAAAAGTGGCATTTGGTTTTGACTAAAATATAAACCAAAATTATATATACAATTTTAAAATGCCATTGTTTTAGAACATAAAGGATAGAAAATTCTAACAATGTCTCAAATAATAACATAACATTATCTAGAATAACGTAAATATATTAGTCAAAGACCCAGAATAACACTTCCTCTGGTCCTTATTATATGGTCCAACTTATATATATATATATATATATGGGTGAAACCATCACTTGGTTGATCTCCTTTAAGAAGGGTTAGCCGAAAAGGACGGGTGTTGAAACTCCCTGATCAAATCACACAAGAACGAGAAAGATCCAGAGGTTGTGCATGTATGAGACTATACAACTAAAGATGACTTAAAGAAATTAATTAGTATTACCTATACCAACAAGATGCATCTACTTTTTGGTAGCCTATTACATAAGAACTCCACAGTTAAGCGTGTTAGGCTTAGAGTAGTTATGAGATTGGTGACCTTTTGGGAAGTTTCCTAGGAAGTGTGAGTGAAGACAAAACGCATTAAAAAGTCTTGTGTTGGTTTGTGGGGATAGTCATTGTTTTTGGAAGCAAGAGAAGGAAATTGTCGAGGTCTCGAAAAATGCTACCTATAGAGGGTTTTGACCGGTGGAAGGTTCTGACCAACAAGGATGTTGAGTGAAGTGCCATAGTGTGGGAGTCATCGAGAATTCAAAAATCAGGGATGTTACAAAGGGTATCAGAGTAAACCTCTTTTAGTACGGTGTGGTTCGAGGACGAACCAAGTAGAAGTTGGTGGACATGTAACACTCCAATCAAATCACATCAGAATGAGAAAGCTCCAAGGCTATGCAAGTATGAGACTGTACAACTAAGGATAACTTAAAAAAAATTAATTGGTATTACCTATACCAATAAGATGCATATACTTTTCAGTAGCCTATTACATAAGAATTTCCACATTTAAGTGTGTTTGGCTTAAAGTAGTTATGAGATGAGTGACCTTCTAGGAAGTTTCCTGGGAAACATGTGAATGAGAGCAAAATACACTGAAAAGTCTCCTGTTGGTTTATGGGGATGGTCATTGTTCCTGGAAGCAGGAGAAACAAATTGTCGAGGTCTCAAAAAGGTCTACCTATAAAGGGTTTTGACCGGTGGATGGTTCTGACCAACAAGGATATTGAGTAAAGTATCATTGTGTGAAGTACCATAGTGTTAGAATCGTCGAGAAGTCAAAAATCAAGGATGTTACATGTGTTGGCTCAACTCGTCCTTTCCCAAGTTATCACAAAATTCTTCCGGTCACAGTTTTAAAGCTTCCTCCCTCTCATGAGCCTCTGTCAAGGTGGTTAGATACCTCTCTTTCACCTCCCTTCTTCGCGTCTCCGCCTTGGTGTGTGTTTGCTAAGTTTCCTTGTTGATTTTTTGTTGAACATCATTCTTGTTATGCAAGTCTTCTACGACTTTGAGTAGTTGTTGTAAAAGTGGGTTGTCATTAGTTGTGCTCGTGGTTTCTACGCCATTAAAGTGGTTGGCCCCTCCTTCAGACCCGTTTTCATTCCTTGTAGCTACCATGGTGGTTAATCACAACAACTGGTCAATGGGTTGGATAAGAAGAAGGAGCAAGTAGACTCTTTAGTCCAATGGTTTTTAGTTCTTGGTTAGTATGTGGTGGTTGTAAAGAGGAGTATTCCCGGACCCCACAATGGGCGCTAGTGTTCACTTCCGAGAACACCAGGAAGAAGGTAAGTGGGAAGATTTATTTATTTGTCTCTCACTAGACTTGACATTGCTTATGCTATGAGTATGGTTAGTCAATTTATGCATGTTCCGAGTAAAGACCATATGGTTGTTGTGATGCAAATACTAAGTTATTTGAAAGGAGCTCGTGGGAAAGGGTTGATGTTTAATAAGCATTGGCACATGAAAGTCAAGGGATATTCTAATGCATATTGGGTTGGTAACATCACATATAGGAGTTCTAGATCAGGCTACTTTACATTTGTAGCAAGCATTCTTCTAACATGGAGGAGTAAGAAGCAAAATGTAGTGGCTTGGTCAACAACAAAAGCAAAGTATAGAGGGATGAAACATGGTATTTGTTAGCTATTGTGGCTTCGAATTCTTCTCACAGATTGGATTCAAACCAGAAGCTCCAATGCTACTTTCTTGTGAAATCAAGCTGGATAACAAATAGCAAATAATCATATTCAACATGATCGAACAAAAAAAAGTGGAAGTGGACAGACATTTCATAAAGGAGAAGCATGAAGCCAAGTTACTAGATATACAATTTGTAAGCTCAGAGGAACAATTAGTTGATGTATTGACACATGTTGTATCTGCAAGAGTATTTCATGACTCACAAGACAAGTTAGACTTATGAGAAATCTATGCATCAACTTGAGGGAGAGTATTGGTGTGAGTCAAGGAGATAATTTGTAAAGTTTCGTAATTTTCTTTTTATCTTGTAATTAGGATCCTATAATTATTCTTATGTTTAGTTACTACAATTACTTACAAGTAATTTGGATCCTTAGAATTATTCTTATGTACAGTTACTATAATTTAGGACTGTATTTATATACTTGCCTGTACAAAGCTTAATACATAAGAACAAATAATATTGTTCTGTTATTTTTGTCATTCTCTTCAAATAAAATTTATAATTTTCCAAAATCAATTATATTTGAATATCAAGTTTATTTTTCAATTTATATTTACATGAAAGTAGATTTATACTTTCATTAAATCATAAACTATTAAACTATTATATATGATAAATTTATTAATTTTTAAAATAACTACTTAGAAGTTATATAATAATCATTTTTATTGATTAAAAATCTAAATAATTTTTACACTAACAATATATAACCATTAAACTAGCTAAAAAAACTTAAATTCAATGATCATGGCAATGTAAAAATATTTTTACATTATAAACTAATTAAAAATAATGATTGGGTTTAATACGATTTTTTAGGCAAAAGAACTCAAATAATACTTTTTAATAAAAAAATACCAATTTGGGACTGTTTTCAAACATTTTTACATTTCTGGGGCAAGGAGACACGCCCAAAATGGGCGTGACTCCCTCCTATATAACCTGCAATTTTTTATCTTTTCACCATTTTTACTGTTGCGTCTTCTCTCTAAAAGTTTCCGAAGCACACCTCTGTTAGGTTTTGAGTTATTTATCTCTGCACCGAAGCTCTGCCAACAAGTAAGTTAATTTATTAATTATGAGTATTATTTAATATATTATATTATTGAATTATAAATTTGTTAGAGCCATTTTATTTATTTAGTTTTGTGGATAACTATTAGGTATTAGGTTCTAGATTTAGTTAAGTTTAGGGTTTAGTTGTTAATTATAATTATTTTAATAAATTTACTTAGTTTAGTTTAGGGTTGAAGGGTTAGGGATTAGGGTTTAGAATTAGGGTTTAGTTTAGGGTTGAAGGGTTAGGGATTAGGGTTTAGGAATTAGGGTTTAAGTAAGTTAATTTATTAATTATGAGTATTATTTAATATATTATATTATTGAATTATAAATTTGTTAGAGCCATTTTATTTATTTAGTTTTGTGGATAACTGTTAGGTATTAGGTTCTAGGATTTAGTTTAGTTTAGGGTTTAGTTGTTAATTACAATTATTTTTATAAATTTACTTAGTTTAGTGTAGGGTTGAAGGGTTAGGGATTAGGGTTTAGTTTAGGGACTAGGATTTGGGTTTAGGGTTTAGTTGTACAATTAAGATTATTTTACTAAATTTACTTAGTATTTAGGGTTGAAGGGTTAGGGATTAGTGTTTAATTTAGGGTTTAGGATTTTAGGATTTAGTGTTTAGGATTTAGTTAAATTAAAATTATTAGGGAATAGGGTTTTATGTTTAAGGTTTAGTTGAGGGTTTAGGATTTTAGTGTTTGGAGTTTATGGTTTAGTTATGTAATTAAATTTATTTTAGTAAATTTACTTAGTGTTTAGGATTTAGTTTACGGTTTAGTTGAGGGTCTAGGATTTTAGGTGATCTCTGCGAATAAGTAAGTTAATTTATTAATTATGCATATTATTTAATATGTTATATTATTGAATTATAAAATTGTTAGAGCCATATTATTTAACTGGCTTTGTAGATAAGTATTAGGCATTAGGATATATGGCTTAGTTTAGTTTAATTTAGGGTTTACGGTTTAGTTATAAATTAAAATTATTTTACTAAATTTGCTTAGTTAAGATTAGGGTTGAAGGGTTAGGGAATATAGGGTTTAGTTTAGGATTTTAGGGTTTAGGATTTAGTTGTTAAATTAAAACTATTTTACTAAATTTGCTTAGTTAAGATTAGGGTTGAAGGGTTAGGGAATATAGCGTTTAGTTTAGGATTTTAGGGTTTAGGATTTAGTTGTTAAATTAAAATTATTTTACTAAATTTGCTTAGTTGGAGGGTCAGGGAATATAGGGTTTAGTTTAGGATTTCAGGGTTTAGGATTTAGTTGTTAAATTAAAATTATTTTACTCGATTTACTTAGTCTTTAGGGTTCAAGGGTTAGGGATTAGTGTTTAGTTTAGGGTTTAGGGTTTAGGGTTTAGTGTTTAGGATTTAGTTGTTAAATTAAAATTATTTTACTGAATTTACTTAGGGTTAGCAATTAGGGTTTAGTTTAGGGATTAGGATTTTAGGGTTAAGGGTTTAATGTTTGAGGTTTAGTGTTTAAGATTTAGTGTTTAAATTAAAATTATTTTATTAGATTTAATTAGTTCAGTTTAGGGTTAAGGTTAGGGATTAGGATTTAGTTTAGGGTTTAGGATTTTAGGTGATTTCCCTAAATATGTAGATGATATTATTATCCCATGGGTTTAGGTTTTAAATATAATTTGAAATTTATTTAGGTAATTTATTTGCAATGTAATTTAATTAGAAGTTATTAAATTATTAATTATTATATTGTTTTATTTATATTAAGATAGTCTCATAGATGGCTGATTCATCATCTTCGGCGTCTTCACGATCTGGATCCTATCATGAGGGTGACGGAAGGGATCTGACGACCCATGTTATGCCTACCCCGTATAAGTGGGGGGTTTTACAGAGGCGTACCCAGCGAACTCACTTTTCACAGGCTGTGTGGAACGATGACAGATGTCTAGTGTTAAAGTCGCGACGTGGTAAAATCGCAGGGGGCTAGACTGTGACGATATTCTTGCAATCGTTGCGGCAATGTTAGGACAGGCTAGATTCTTACATGTCGCACTCAGGCGACATCTTCAGGTATAAATTTTTTAATTGAACAATGGTACATACAAAGTGATTCCTATAAATGTTTTTATTTATAAGTGTGCATACACATTGATTATTTTAAACTTGACTTTAGATCGATCCTGTGCTTATCAGTGCTCTGGTTGAGAGGTGGAGACCAGAGACACATACATTTCACATGCCACAGGGAGAGATGACCATAACGTTGGAAGACGTGACTGGTATCTTAGGTTTAGGCACTGGCAACAATGTCATCACCAAAGTGACATCAGATGAGTGGGTCACTGTCATCGAGGAAGTCTTTGGTCATCCTGCTCAGGAGGGTGAGCTAAGAGGAGGATTCTTGCGTCTGTCTTACTTTGATAGGAATTATGCGCATTGGGGCGAGGTAGCTGGAGATTTGGTAGAAGTCATGCGGTTTACGAAGGCACACATTGCGCGTATCATTGGAGCATGGCTATTATGCAACAGATCCGGCAGAAGTACTGTCGACTGTTGCTATGTTCCTTTGCTGGTAGAAGACATGGCAGACATAGGTAGGTATAGCTGGGGTTTCTTGGTCCTTGCACATTTGTTTAGACAAATGTGCGAGTGTACAAATGCAGATAGAAGTGACATAAGTGGGTGTCACGTGCTTCTCCAAATATGGGCATGGTTAAGATTCCCACCCATTGCTCCAGCTATACCTCAACCTACTCACCAGGAGTGGCATTACGGCCACAGGTATGTGTTCTTATTTTCTTTGATTAACTAGGTATTAATGAGTCTTATAAGTAGTCTAATGTCATTTATTTTCAAATTAGGTTTAATGCTTTAGGCAAGTTCTGTGCACACAAGCTTCTCTGGTATCGACTAACATTAGATTCCCTTGCTCGAGATGAGGTACGGGTTGTTATTTATATAAGTTTTGGTCGGTTGACTTGGATAATTTGCATTTTTTGTAATCATCGTTCTTTTCTAATTGTGTGTTTAATTTTTTTGTTCAGGTGGTTTGGCAACCATATGCAGGTTATCACTTCATTGGTGCATCTGAGCACGAGCGAATGTTGTGGATGGATACTACGCCAATTATATACTTTCACATAGTTGAGTATTCCCATCCAGATAGATGCATGCGTTAATTTGGGAAGGATCAGCCAATCCCACGAAGGCTGAGGAAGCTGAAGGGTGTGCATGACCTCTCATTGTGAGGTAAACCACATGATAACTGGGTCTGTAAGCTGAGACACTTTATCCGTCGATGGGAGGTTAGGGACCAGCACATAGAGCTGCCTCCCCAACTGACTGGGTTCCTGCCACCAAACCATGAGTACATGGTTTGGTTCAGGGAGAATAGGAAACAATACGTGACGAAGATGGCTGCCAAGATGGGTCGCGGTGTAAGTGTTGTTTAAATTTAATTTGTAAACTAATTTTCATTTTCATGGCGTCATTGTCTGGAGTAATGAATTTGTTTTGTAATTTGTAGTTTGATGGCCTAGAGATGTTGTATTGTGCGAGTGGCGGTCACAAGTGGCTGGGATTCAGCATGGACTACTTGCACGAGGAGGTGGGTTGCATTATGTCCATGTTTTGACAGAGTTGTCGCTTGGAGGAGCCAGGCCCACATGCACCCCCATCACAGCTTCAGCATGATCCACAGGTGTATGTGGATGTTCCCCGTGGGAGACGTGAGGGACATGGACTAGAGCGTCGTCGAAAAGCCATGCCCCATGTTCCTGAACCGATAGGAGTTCCCAGGGCTCACATTGATGGACACGCCTAGCAAATAGGGCGGGACTGAACATGCCCAAACGGGGTATGACTGATAACCCCAACAAATAGGACGTGACTGAAGACGTCCAATTTAGGGGTGACAGAAAGAGGTGTCACGCCTACATTTGGGCGTCATTGACTCCTATATAAGGCAGACAGTCCCACACAACATACCACCACAAACGAAATTCAATTTGAATACTATGGCATTCTTAAGAGAAACAAGCAGTCAAACCATTGCTAACTCAAAATTAACATTCATTTTTCCAAATGGATCGATGAAACACAACGAAACAGGTGTTTTTTTTTCAATGTCCTACTCCAATACCAATGCGGGTTCCTAATGAGTGTTCTTTTCAAACACTCAAGAGTCGAATGTATGACACCCTTATGCTAACCAGTGACTATTTTGTTGATGAAATCATACTATAGACATCAATCCCTACATCCAGGTCAGCAATATTTTTTTCATTCTCTTCAGCTCACCAATGATGATGATGTTTGCATAATGTTAATGTGCAATGAACAAATGTCGAGCGTTGGCCCTATAGAAATATTATGTATCATAAATAGAACACCTGATGGGTATACTCAGCCTACTTCAATCCACCATGGTCCCAACACATGATGCAATTCTATATTACAACGACAAGTGGAACATAGCACGACAAGACGATTTTGTGGGTTATTCATTCACTGGAACGAATCCACTAAGATTTGAAATTCCTTCAGGATGCAACATTGAAACACTGAAGGATGTAATCAAGCAAGTTGCGCCTGTTGGGGTTCTCCCTTATGGAATTCACAACTCATAGGTGGTAAGAAAATTGTTTTTTCGACAGCTAACCCATTACGCTTATTCAGACAACACAATCAAATATCACATAAAATAGTTGATAACCGATGCAGACGTGTTGAAGGTGTTAGCAGAATCCAACTACTGAAAACATTTTTGTCCAATACACATCTTAGTTGTTTTTAGCAAACCCGTTGTCCAAATGGAAGAAGACATGTCCGCTACACAACATATGTGAAACTGCTAACTAGTCTTGTTATTTTCGTATGCCGTTATTGTTATTGTTATTTGCATTTTATTAAGTAGTGTTTATTAAGTGTGTTTATTTTAATTGTTTTTGTTATTTCAAGTGATGTCATTGTTGTATTTTTCAATTGTTAAACAATGTTTATTGTGCAAATTGACAAATGATGAAAGGCTCAACATATTTTAAACAAATTTGTAATTCCTTAAAATTAAATACAATAACATACAACTAGTTAAACAAACATCATTAAAAAATCATGAAACACCACAACGATCAGGACAAGTGCTCCGATTATGTCCAACAAGCTTGCAAATTCCGCATCTGGGGCGTCTTTGACTAGTTTCGACTTTGTCCATCTTGTTACGTATTCTAGTGGCCTTTGGACGACCCTTTCCATGCAACATTTCCATGTTAGGTATGATAACTGGACCATCACTCGGTGGAATAACACCTTCGTTACCAATTGGCTGCCATTGGAATGAGTAAGCCTGCACCAAATTACTTACCAGGAAGACATCATCCACATACTAAAAAGGATTATGACGAACATGTAAAGCAGCAGCTACGGCGTGACTAAATGGGTATTTGAAGGCCTTAAACTTGCCACATTGGCAAAAACGCTCTCCAAGGTTGACTAAATATGACCTATCGCAGCCCTCCTGCACCTCAAATTGTGTTTGATCAAGATTATATGTGCGTACGTGGTGGCCTGTAGCAACGGAGTGATTATGCCTCATAGCATCAACCACATTTTTGCAATGCCGCGTTGAAGGATCAACTTGTGAAATAGTCGCCTGACCCCTCCTTACAAAATATTCAACCAATCTGCTATACGTGTGCTTCACCAGAGCAGTGATAGACATGTTTCTTGCTCCCTTCAACACCCTGTTGACTGATTCAGACAAGTTTGTTGTCATATGGCCAAATCTCCTCCCTTCTACGTCATATGCACGTGTCCACTTTTCCTTGGGGATGCTATCAATCCATTCTGCAACCTCTGGACTGCTATCACGAAATCTTGCTAACGCTACCTCAAAATCAATGATATCGGGAGTATAACCTGCAAAACAATCATACCATTAACACTAATTGACTTACGAATATATCCATTTAATATATCCAAAATACTTGTTTACCATACCTAAATTCATCAGGGTCTTCTTCAAGCGTTGATTCCTGAACTTTTGATTAAAATTACTGGCAATATGACAAAGGCAAAACACGTGATGAGCATAAGGTGGTTGCCAACCAGGATGATTCGCCATAGCAGATAGTATGCTCCGGTGCCTATCTGAAATGAGACATATGTTTTGCCTTTGTACGTGGAAACGAATGTTAGCAAGGAAGTATGCCCAAGCTTCTAAAGTCTCCCCCTCAACTATGGCAAATGCCAGTGGCAGACATTCATTGTTGTCATCCTGAGTCGTGGCGATCAACAATTTCCCTGTATACTTCCCATACAAATGAGTGCCATCAATCTAAATCATTGGTTTGCAAAAATTAAATGCCTCACAACACTGTCTGAAAGTCCAGAACATGCAATGAAACACACGCTTTCCCTGTACCAGTCGATGTGCCACAAAATAATCATTGGTTTGAATATCATAAAAAGAACCTAGTGAAAAAAGAAGCATGTAGCCACACCACCTGGGCAAAAATGCATAGGATTCTTCCCAATTCCCATAAATCATTGCCATTACTTTCTGCTTCGCATACCAGGCCTTACGATATGAAACTATAAATCCATATGAATGGGTGATCCTTTCCCGAACCAATGCAATCGACACAGACGGTTCCTCCTTAATCATTCCTAACAATGCAAATGTAACATTCACATTAAAATGAACAACCTTAAAGAACCATTATTAAAGACATATAGAGGAAATTTAAAAAATACATACCTACTACAACATAAGCAATAACATCAGAATCAAGTTGTCTATGACCCTGTGAAATATGGTCATTTAGGCATTTGTCTTTGCCACCCCATCTTGAAACAAGCCATTTCTCACCAAACGCTGTTTTAATTACCCTAACCCTTCATGGGAAACCCTCATTATGAGCAATACAAATTATGCTAAACTTGTCAGGTTTGCTCTCAACCACATGCTTCTTGATGCTCCTTCATGAGGTTCCACTTACATGGAATTTGTGCGTCCTTTTTGGAGGCAAATTCCTATTTAACAAACAACGCATCCCCTAATTGCCATGGACCTGCACTGAACCCGAACCGGAACCGGTAAAATATTCTTCTTCGCTTGGATGACTCCAATCAATATATGTGTAATGAGGAATTTCATCCCAAAAAGGAGCAATCTCAGCACCTTCAAATACAAAATCAGTTGAATAAATATATCATGTACACTAAAATACTATAACATACACATAAACAAATTTTAGATATAATAACCAAGGCAAAAAAAAACTGATGTGGCTTGTCTGATTTCTGGCGCCGGTAGCACCAAAGTTGCGCCAGAAGCGCGAGACGCACGTCAAAGGCCAATTTTCTCTGGAATCCGACGCCGATAGTGCCAGAAGCGACGCCAGCAGCGCGGGAGGTGCGCCAGAGGTCAATTTTCTCTGGAATCCGGCGCCGATAGCGCCAGGAGCGGCGCCGTTAGCGCAGGGACGTGGGCTGGTCACTTAAAAAGACTTTTTCTCTCTCATTTGGTGACAAAAACTTCACCTTCTTCTTTGTTGAATGTTTCCTTCCATTGATAAGCCTTGAGAGCTTCATACCCACTCAACCATTAACCAAAACACTTCACTTCCAACATGAAGTTGAAGGGAACTACACAATGAGCTAGATTCCAACATCACTTTTCCCTAAAAACCATCCAACAGAGAGATTGTTTTCTCTAGGGAACTTTCCAAAGTCTCAATTTCGAAGGGAAAGGAGGCGTATTAAGGACACTCAAGCTTGGAGAAGTTGTCCTCTAGCCTTCCTTGTCAATTTAGAGGTAAGAAACACAAATTCTACCATTTATTTAAGAATTTGTTCTTGAGGTGAATAGTGACACTTTTGAGTTAGAGCTGAAATTAGACTTGGGTCCTTTGGAAGAGTATGCTTAGGAGGTTGTTGGGATAAAGGATTAGCCTTGAAATATAAATTTTATGGGCTTTAGAATTTGGTTCTGAGAAATGTATGAGTATGATGAATGTTGGTTAAATTGATGATATTATGCTATGTATGAGCCTAGCTGCTTTTGCATTATGTGCTCAGGAGGCTATATAAACGGTGAAAATGTGTTGAAGTAACCGTTTTAGCCTATTTGATAATCATTAAAATGTGGTATGGTTAGGGTGTTGAACCCTTTGAATTAGTTGATGTAGAGTCTTAGGGAGACTATAGTGCCTTGGTTAGGCCGAGATAGATCCTGTTGAGGATCTGTAAGTCACTGGTTAGGTGACTAGTTCTTGTAACTTAGAAAATAGGTTTATATGAAAAAGAATCGTTTTCCTTTTCTTTCTAACAGTTGAGAACCGTTGTTGATTACTTGTGTCCCTTTGTATAGGGCATGACATCGAGGGTGTCAGTGGCGGAGACCACAGTTCAGGGATTAACAACAGAGCACGGCTTTGCCACGTAAGTTCTTTGTTCTTGGGAGTGTTTCTCACTGCTTGAGTTCCACCATACTCCGAGGGAGTGATGGTTGCATACATGATTCATATGCATTGAATTGGACGTTACAGCTTTCCTCATGATAATATGTATGCATGTTTATGTGCTTTGTGTTTGGTTGCCTTTTAGATAGATCTTTTGGCCAGTTAGATAAATATAGACCTCCCTAGGAGTAGAGTGCAACTCCTAGTCGGTTTGCTCACGTAAAGGGTGTATGATCCCTTAACACCAGAGATAGGTGGTCCCGTCGTGGTTGAAGCCAATTCTTGGAGGTGCCATATACGTGCATCCATGTGTAAAAGGGTAGCTCCCAATGGGATGGCATGGGTGTGAGTTCCGATCTCATACTGAAGACTGAGAGTCCTGATGCTGATGATGATGCATCTTTGGCGAGCGTAGTACCGCAGATACACATTAGAGCTAGAGAATGTCTATGTGTTGTTGTGAGGGCCAGGAGGCCTGGTGTTGTGATGCCTTTGATGTTGTGTATCATGGAAGTGAGCCAGGGGGAGGAGAAGCCTCCATGAACCCTGAGCTTACTGAGATTGTATCTCACCCCGTGTATGGGGATTATATTTTGCAGGTGATGCATCTGGCAGAGATGATGGGTCCCAGGGTGGGAGGCCCCAGTAGGGACAAACCTTGTATAGTTGCTTGGACAGTATTTTGAGAGCATTATGGCTCACTGTTTTATGTTTATCATGTATTTTGTACCCCTGCGAGGGAAGATGTGTGTGTACACATATTTTGGATCCTGTATGGATGTGATGTACAGACATTGTATATTTTGTACCCTCTTGTGAGGATGTGATCTGTGAGATCATGACACCAAGTGTCTACTCTTTTGTATAGCCACAGTGGTGGTTTTATGATGTATATCTATATGTATATAGATAACTGTGGTTTCTGATTCTCCTGTTATATTTGTATGGACATTATTGTCTTTATCTACTGTTCTATATGTTATCTGGATCGTAAAGGCTTGTTGTAGTGTCGTGGCATTCGTATATATAATTGGATACGTATATACATAATGAATCAGGAATGTGGTTTTGGAAGAAAATGATGATGACATCATGTTTTTATTGCTTTCGTTGATTTTAATTATTGATTTTAAATTAATCACTGCGTTAATCTGATTAAGTAATTGTTAATACATCGGATGCATACGGGGGTGTTACATTAGACCACTTCATCATTCATTTCAGTCATGTTACATACATTCAACAGGTTGTTCTGATTGTGTACATCCTACGTCCGGATGACGACGAATTTTAAACGACCCCACATCAGTGTCTGCTTGGAATCCGATCGCATGCACACCAGCATCATCATCATTATCCGACGCACTAGCAATCGCCTCAAGAAGACGATTTTCCATTGCAATGTTTTCATCATCGTCATCCTCTTCATCGTCATCCATAACCCAAGTTGGGTCATGTGAATCTTCCTCATACACGTTTACAAATGGAGCAGCATATGACGATGTAGGCATAGCAGAATTTAAAAGAACTAACCTAATGGGTAAAACATCATCTACTATAGTAAAGTCCACGTACAACTCTACAAAATCTTTCGTTGGCAGCTTGAAAACTTTTTTCATTAGCAATTCTATGCCTTTATCATCCACAAGTTGAAAACCCATGTACTGTTCACGTTGCCATAATCTTCATGTAAGCGAAGTGATACATTGGTTGTCTTATAGACCTAATTTTTGTCGCATCTTCTGATGTAATTCACCCATTGTTGAGCTTCGCTTAATACGTGACTGCCTTTTCTCCCATTCAAAAACAACACCTTGTCACCCTTTAAATTTCCTTCTATTAAAAAATAACACAACACGGACAAACTCCTCACCACCTGAACTCATTTCTTCCACTCAACAAAAACAAAAAATTCTTGGCAGAGCTTCGCTATAGACATAAATTTCAAAAAATTGTGTCACAATATGTTATTACCATTACTCATTAAAAAAATTTCATAAAACAAGATAAACGACATTGCTTGGGTTACAAAAAAAAAGAATAAAACAAAGATTCATAAAGATACTTTAACAACCCAAAACCCTAAAAACTAAACCATAGACCCTAACTCTTAGACCCTTAAACCCTAAATCATAAACCCTTAAACCCTAAAACACTAAACCCTAAACTGTAACATGTAAACCCTACGCCCTACATCCTAGACCCTCAACACTGAACCCTAACCCGTAAACCCTATGCCCTACACCCTAGACCCTCAACACTGAACCCTAAACCTAAACCATTCACCCTAAACCATAAACTAAACTAAACCCTACACTATTAGCCTCCATTGTAAATTGCAGTTGGCAGAGAAAGATCCGAATAAAGGAAAAGCTTCTAAGAGTCATCCAACGAAACAACATACTGCATATCATGCACATATGACTTCTGAAAAAGTCCACCATGTGCTTCACAACCAACAAATTCAATGGAAGGGACACACTCACCTGCTAGGACATCTGATGTATCACCTCCACCTTCAATGGAAGGGGTGCACTCACCATGTACATCACAACCAACAAATTCTGATGCAGGACGTACTAATAGATCTTTTGGTTCATTAGAGACACTAAGAAATGATGCCATGCCAATTTTATATCTTGATGGGCAAGGGTATGTTGCTCTACTTTGATACTTATTTGACTATGACTTTCATATTTGTAACATTTACATGTAATATTTGCAGATTCTTACCTTCTCGCTCTGTTGCTAATGGGATTGGGGATATCCTCAAGAGGAATTTTACTGATCCCTGGCCATCATGGAAGAAGATACCAATTAGCACAAGAAACTCGTTGTTTGAAGAGTTTTTGGTTAAGTTTATATTATTATATTTGATTTGGATATGTATATTTAGTCTACTTTTGGCTAACTTGTTGCTTGTATCTATAGGAAAAGTTCTCTATTTCTCCACTGTATTACAATTGGGCTCTGAGGCTCGAACCACAATGGATAAACCACATTGGACTACAGATGGTGTCTGGGAGAGATTATGCAAGCATTGGAGATCTGAAGGATTCAAAAAGAAGAGCACCCAGGCAAAAACAAATCGAGCATCTAATTGTGGAGCATCTCACACTGGTGGCTCTATTAGTGCTTCACAACATAGAGCCAATATGGTTAAGTTGTGAATTAATATAATTTATTGTATTGTTTATCTCATATGGTTTAGTGTAATAATCTCTTAGTTTAACTTGAAATCTAACAATATCTTGTATTCTTTGTTCTATTTTAAATGAAAGAAACTGGAACCACTCCTACTCCATTGGAGTTATTCTATCGCATGCACCAACGTAAGGATAACACATGGGTGGATAGGAGATTACAACATGTAAACATAATGAACTTTCATATTTATAATCGTGTAATTGTTTGTGTTGTTGTTTTAATTCTATTTTGGTTTGTTATGAAACACTTATTAGGCTTATATTGGTGATGATAGGAGGAATTTACACGCACATTGAAACAATTAACCAAAAGAGCATCGGCACAAGGTAAACCTCCACCTAGTGAGTTAGATGTGTGGTGTGATGTAGCTAGATCTAAGAAAGGAAAAGGTTATGGGTTTGGAATGGAATCTAAGGTAATGGCAACAAGTCCTTGCTGTCGTTGCTCATCTTCTTCATCAATGGAGTGGGTAAAAAAACTAAAGAGTTTGATGAATTGGCAAAAGAGATGGAAGAAGTTAAAAATGAAAGAGATAAGCTTCAAGCCAGAGTTGCAAACACTGAGAGGCTTGTAGAGCATAACAATGCATTAATACCAAAATTGATTGAAAGGGTGAACAGGCCATTTACTGTAAATGACAGTCAACATAAAGGCGAAGATGACCGTGAATATGAAGGTGACGAGGAGTCACCAAGTGAACCATAGTGACTCAACACTGAACCCGTAGACCCTCAACATTGAACCCTAAACCTTAATCGCTCACCCTAAACCCTAAACTAAACTAAACCATGCACCCTAATAACTAACATTTTTCTACAAAACTAAACCATAAACCCTAAAATAGTTCTATGTAATAGTCGCTAACAATTTCACATGGTCCTAACAATAAATAAATAAATTCATAAAAAAATATTAACGACATTGTTCGGGTTACAAAAAAAAAGAATAAAACAGAGATTCATAGAGATACTTTAACAACCCTAAATCCTAAAACCCAAAATCCTAAAAACTAAACCATACACCCTAACCCTTAGACCCTTAAACCTTAAATCATAAACCCTTAAACCCTTACACCTTAAACCCTAAACCTTAAACAAAAAAACCTACACCCTAAAACGTAAACCATACGCCTATAGCCTAAACCCTACACTAAACTAAACCCGAAACCCTAATACATAACAGTTTAATACAAAACTAAACTACACCATAACCCTTAAACCCTAAACTGAACTAAATAAATTTTAAAAAATGCTTTTAATTTAACAACCAAACCCTACACCCAAAAACACTAAACCCTAACCCGTAAACCCTACGCCCTACACCGTAGACCCTGAACCCTAAACCCAAACCGTTCACCCTAAACCCTAAACTAAACTAAACTCGGCACCCTAATACCTAACATTTTTCTACAAAACTAAACCATAAACACTAACAATTTCAAATGACACTAACAATTTTATAATATAACATATTAACTAATATCCATAATTAATAAATTAACTTACTTGTTGGCAAAGCTTCGCTGCAGAGATAAGTCACTCACACTAAACTTCAGAAACTTTTAGAGAGAAGGTGAGACAGTAAAAGTGACGAAAACGTAAAAGATTTCAGCGTATAAAAGAGAAAGACACACCCAAAATGGGCGTGACTTTTGGGTGTGTCTCCCTGCCCCAGAAATGTAAAATGTTTGAAAACAGTCCCGAATTGATAATTTTTTATCAAAAAAGTATTATTTGAGTTCTTTTGCCTAAATTTTTAACATTGTAAATTAATTTATCATATATTTTAATTTATGATCATATAAAACTCCTTTACATTTTCAACGTGACTTATTTTCTAAAAAAAACTTATCTAACAACATTTAAATATCAAGTTTATTACTAAAATTACAAGAGCGACCACCCATTGAACTCAATGAAACCAAACCATCACAAAAACAATATACTGGATTATAAGTACAAGAGCTGTATCGCCACACATATCAGATGTAGGGCACTTACGTGTGTAACAAATAAAACTGATCGTTAATTTGCACCCAATTGAAGGATTCTATGTTGTTGTTTTTTTTTAATCAAAAAACTTTGAAGTGTAATAATAATAATATAATAGTAATACATTACAAATATACGTATCAGCATGCATTCATAGATACCCATTATTGAACCAAATAGATAGTGCCTGCAACAATATCAGGTATCAACTCAGCAACCTCATATACAACAATACTAGATTTTTCTGTAATTGAACCAAGTAATTAATCCCCCAAGTAAATGTTGGCATCACAAATTACTAGTCATCCATATTTCACCATTTCAGTTTCATGTTTTTCCCTGTAAGCTCTGGTCATATATGAATCTCACCATTGTTGCATAAAATGAAGAATAGAGATATATAATTTGTTTTATCTCAGTTCAAATCAGGTGTTCATTCACATGAAGCTCTGGTTACTTGATTCTCCTGCACCACTACTACACAAAAAAGTAACATTCAGCATCTAAAATAGTTTCAATTGTAAAGCATAATTTGGAAATAGAGGTGACTAAGGGTATGTTTGGTTTAAAATTACAAATGTATTTTTGTAAATTCTAATAAAAAATATATATACATGTTCAAACACAAAATGAAAAGAAATTTTTTATTGATTTGAAAGTAAAAGTACTTTTGATCTCTTCTAACTTTAATCCAAAAATATACTAAGAAACTAGAAACCCACCTCTTGCGTTTGCTTTTGGAACCACTAGAAGACGAAGGATTAGTATGCCAATTCCTTTTTCTTTGATTTATGAACCAGTTATTTATCTGCTTTAATTGCAAGCCTGTTTCCTGCACCAACCTTGCCTTGTCCTCTTCCTGAAAGAACATTTACGAGTGGAACTAAAAGTATCAGCAATCATCGAAGAGACAAATGCGAAGCAACATCAACATATATTATGTAGGTCAATCCTTATTCCTTAGTTAGGTACCTTGGGACAATAATCTTATCCTACTCCACTCAGTTTATATGACTTGAATAACAGTTATCTCCTCATCATCATTGGCACTAAAAAAATTAAATTATAAAGTTGAAAACATTGATGATCCACATATGACTTGACACAAATAGAGTAATGTAAGTTTATCAATATACTCTCCCCAACTTTCTTAAAATACGCATATGCATGATGATAATTAAGTTATATATATTTCTTTTAATATTTGAACAAATCTAAGTTAATTAACTTAGGACACACATTCTTTCTAAAAACATCAAGTACAAAAGCAATCATAGGTGCTAATGTCTAAACTTACTGTTGGATATGGCCATTTAGAATGTGACTGCCACCAAGCTTTTAAAAGGGAAGTGGTGTCGCCTGGTAGCTTCCCGGCTCTTCTCTTTCGTAGAATTTCTTCTCTTATGTCCACAATCTTGTCCTTGTAACCCTGATAAAGAGCAAGAAATTATGTAAAGAAATCCAACTAGTAAGATAGTCACCCATTATTGCTCAACAAAAATTTAAAACTATTAAGTGGTAATCATAGTTTCTCTTAATCTTTAATCTTTACATGACATACAATAAAAAGATTATTTTATATTATCAATCAATCATAAAATGTCACGTATTTAAAAAAAAAAAAAAAAAAAAAAACTTATCCTAATAATCTTAAAAGTCACACATATCATAAATTATGATTGATTAACAATTAAACTCATAACTAAATGTCATTCTTTATTTCTTCTGAACCGTAAAATCTAAATGTGTGATGTAAATATCAATTGAGACTATGGTCAGAAAAGATATAGCAACTCACCTAATAAAGTTGGCCAAGTCTTACATGCATCCTCTCGAAGAGAGAGGCGCGGTACGAGATGGGTATTTTGGGAGGGGTTGCACGGTGCGTAAGTAATAAGGATCATTAGATTTCTTAAGATTTTAATCAATGGATGATATTTTTATACTTTTTCCTTTTTCTCTTTTTGCTTTTCATTCTTTCCTTCCTAATTTACCCTTCTTCCTTTGGTACCTTCTCTATCCTTTTCCCTTTCTCTTTCTACGACACTAGCATCCCCGCATGGAGGAACCACCGCATCGGCACAACACTGTGATGACAACCCACCAAGCCGCATTGACCCACCGCACGACATCAATGAACCACCACATCACGACGACAACAACCACCGCAGTCAACTACACCGCTCCACTACCACATGAGCTAACGGCAATGACACCACTGCAACCACTAGTGACATTGAATGAAGACAATGACGACAACATCAAAGTGCAACGATTCTCCCTTCCATGGCAATGACGGGTACACCTTTTAACCACAACCCATTTCTCAGATCTAGAACCAAACATAACCATCTCAAAAAACCAGCTCCGATGCTACAACTACAAGGAGAAAGATAGAGAGGATGAAGAAATGGGTCGCACCTTCGGCATCGTCGACGTCGTGCAGTGAAGGTGAGATAGGCGGTGGGTCATCGACGCCGTGCAGTGAAGGTGAGATGAGCAGTGGGTCGTCGATGTCGTGTGGTGGCTCATTGTCGCAGTGTGCCGGTGCGGTGGAGGCTGGTGAGTGGTGAAAGGGAAACGGGATAGAAAAGAGGAAGGATAAATAAGAAAAGTGAGAAAGTAAAAACAGAAAAGAAAAAGGAAAAATGAAAAACTATATCAATCATCGATTCAAATTTCAAAATATCTAACGGTCTCAATTACTTTAGTGCCGTGCAACACCTTATAAATAATAGATGTGCACGGGGCCTCTCTCTTCGAGAGGACGCACTCGAGCCTTGGCCAATAAAGTTACCTCAAAAAATATAGAAATCATCAAATTAATGTTTCAGGATTATATGATTTCAACCACCAATTTCTATATAACACCTAATCATATTTTCTAATTTACAAAGAAAATAATAACTATCATATAAAAATTAGTCAAACTGCGTAATTTCACACCATACAATAAACTTTTGCAAAAATATGTCACGTATACTAGGTTTGTATACTTTTAATTAACTACCTGTTTTAACTCGTGCTTCAGTTCCTGCCTCACACGCTCCATCAAAGATCTTTCAGTCTCAGTGGGAACAAGAGGACCAAAGCTGAGACTTTCGGCTCCATCCATGCCTCCTTCGTAAAAGTTTGCATTACTCTCTGCCTGATCTTCTTCATCGTCGGACATTGTTGCACCCGTTCCTTCGCCGGGAGATACACCTGTTCATATTGCACCATATATTTAGCTTCATTTTGAATCTCTATTTTGTATGCATGCACATAATGAACTTTACCAAATATTGATAGAAAGATAATGCATTATATGGTTTCATTCATGAAAAAAATGATTATACTCTAATGATTTAAAATATTTTATACAGTTATTAAATCACAATCTATCATATATAATAATTTTATTAATTTTTAAAATAATCATTTTAAAGTAATTTAAACAATTTGTGATTTGTTGACCAGATAAGTATTAAATTCTTCATTCAATATTTTCCTTTCACACAACCACCATCTATATATCTTTAGTACTGATGAAAACAAATTCCGCAGAAATATTCAATTTTAATTGGATGCCGCTCGATTCATATCATTATTTCTTTAGTTTTTACACGTACATACAAATAAAACTATTGTAACTGCTATGGTAAATGGAAACCTAAAGCTCAAAGATCAATAATATGGCTCCTGCATTGCTATATGCATGTTCCTCTCCACCAACACGCTTACATGCAGGGAAAACCCTCATAATTAGGCTTTTTAGTTTTAATGATACTCTCCCAGTTAATTGCCAGGTTTATAACACGTGTAATATTGATAAACAGCTTAAAAATGGTTTACTTATAACCTTAAAAGTATAAGAAATAATATTTGCATAATTTTTTTTATTATTATTACATCATATTATTTAAATAATAAAAATATACATTTTAACATTTTATTTTCTGATCAAACAAATAAAAGGTGAAAAACTGTAAAAGTAATGTAGTAGTAATATTTTTTTAGGGTGAAGACATTATTAGTCCAAAAACCTGGTTGTTAAGATTGGACTGGACTAACTGGTCATCAGACCAGTCCAAGAGGAAATCAAACATAAGAATGATTTATTGATTCTTGAAACCCGACTGAGCCTACAAATTAAAAAAACAGGTATAAAATCGAGTAAAAGGGTTCAAATCGAATATAACTAAACATGAGCAAACGAGCCATAAATTCAGAGCAGCTTGTTGGAAAGAGACGTTTTTTCTTCTTCTTTATTTATTAAAAAAACCAAAACCAACATTTTTTGGACTTCGCAATTTGAGTCCTTTTGAAGAACTTCACATTCCTCATTTCCAACAATTTAATCAATAGCCATAGACAGCATGGTGAAAGATACATTACATATTGTTAAGCATCCGAAGAATATTGTTTGATATTTTTTTTAGTAGTACATCTCATTTCCCACGATATAATAAAGTAAGTTGAGTTTGTTTAATGATTTTATTCAATATTGGGTAACAAAGTAACAAATAATTATTTTTTAAATAAAGTAACTCATAAGCAGTGGCTTGGTTAAGGGAAACCACCGGAGCCGTAGCGAAAGTGAGTCTTCACAGGACAATTGTTAGTTTTTATGGACCCGAACCTGGGTGATCTATCCATGATCAAGATGAAGCTTGGGTGAAACTAAGTGGAGGTCCGAACCGACTGATGTTGAAGAATCAGCGGATGAGTTGTTGTTAGGAGTGGAATGTCACACGAACCCAGAGTTAGCTGTTTCTCCCCGAAATGCGTTGAGGCGTAGCAGTTGACTAGACATCTAGGGGTAAAACACTATTTTCGGTGTAGGCCACGAGAGCGGTACCAAATCGAGACAAACTCTGAATACTATATATGACCTATCTTCAATCTTTTTTATAAGAAATAAGTGATAATAGTATTAAACATTTTTTTACCAAAGTATTAATTAAACATTAATTGGAACCAGAAATAGGTTCAAACATGCATATATTTCACTTAATATTGCCTATTATATTAAAATTAAAATAATAATACTTAACTAATACCAATTGAAACATGATTTAAACCATTACTTTAACTAGTTCGATATAATTATTGATTCACTTAAAACTTTCTTAAAAGCTTGAGCAACATTTATAATTTGTCTTTTCTTATAATAAGATGAGAGTTTTTTTTTTCTTTTCATTTTTGTTCACTGGACTTCTTTCTTTCTTTTTCGGATTTAATTTATTCATTCAACTTTTTTGCATGAAGTAACACTATGTTTTTGTCTTCATAGTGAAATATACCCATCTCTCGTCCCCTTGGATGAAATTAAGTTCTTAAATATAGTAAATAATGTGTTGAACAGTTGAATATGGATGCATTTCGAAAGAGGGAAAGGTTACCACTCTAGGGGTTATGTAGCCTCCAAATTATACTTTTATTTCCTCTCCTTAACTTTTTTACTAACTAATTATAAGGTAATAAATTATAAAATACAATAACACGGAGGATTGAAGCAAAGATTTCTGTGATAGTTGAAACTTACCAGTCAAGCTTTGTAGAGATTGTTCCAACTCCCAACAAGCCATAACAGCTTCCATGGCATGAACGCGGACATGTTGTTGCAATTGTTCTTTGAAAGCACAGAGCAGTATAACATAATGCGTCTACAACGAAAATAAGAGCAAAACTTGTAAATTAAGGAGCATCATGTGAAATAATTAAGCCCATTGTCCTGAAAACTAAACTCAATCATGGGAATTCATAAAAAATAGAGATATTCTAACAACATACTCTTTAGAACATATTTTTTATTATTGATTGAAATCCTAAAAACACAAAATTTTAGTGAATTCACCTCTCATTTAATCAGTTTTCTTAATTTTATAGTTTTCAACAAATTTTAACTATTTGACAAAATATTGTCTTCCTAGCCGTCCTTTTAAGAATATCCAAACCAACATTCAGAAGGGAGCTGGTGTTATATGATTGAACAGATAAACCATAAGGTGCTAAACTTCAACAAATAATTCTTTTATCTATTTTTTTTTTTTTTTGCATTGACTTAGTAACAAGCTAGTTAATTAGTACTAATAACTAATAAGGTGGGTCATGATACTCGGTCAATGCACGGCCACTAATAAAATATTGAAAAATTTCTAATATTAAAATCTTCATCATCTTAGCCTCTCTTCCTATATGAAGTGATTATCAAGTTTGAATATTGAACGCTGAAAATGAATAAACTTGGACTGGTTTATATGCGTTAATCAATAAATAGATACGCCAACTGCTATCCAATGGAGGACAACTATAATAACGAGTTAGGTCTCATGAATTCATTATTATTGTAGTTGGCCAAACAAGTAACGTATACAAGGGGGGAAGGAAAGCAAGAAACTTGGCGAGAGCTCCTTCAAGTTGGTATGTGAGAATAATTATCAACATAGTATTCTACAAGAATTCAAGAACTCTTAACCACCACATTAAGTTTTCATCCTAAAAAGAATGAACAAGTGAGACATATGTAGAAGAAGATTAAGATATATTCTAAAAAATAAAACATAAATGCACAATTTTTTTTTATTTCCCTGTTTTTTTCTCCTTTAAAGATAATATTATTTGAGATGCTATCAGATATTAAATATAAACACCTCACATAATAAGGATATGAATTTTTTTTAATGTAAAAATCGGAGATCATGATCATGAGTTTATAATAACTCAACATATGTTCAACCAACTAAACCGATCCCCTTTCAAACTTGGATTCATCATGTTATAGGAGCTAATATCTTTTGCTAAACCCATCCAGTTGATTCATAAAAATACTCTTTGAATTAAAGGTAACACATTCACGCGCCCTTGAATGGCGTTATTACTGCACAAATCGGATTCATTTACTCTAGCCGTACCACCCTCCAACATGTAAAAGAAATGTTACTTTTTCCACCCTCTCTCTCACTGTCTCTTGTTTTTTTTTTTTTTTTTTGTCCAATTCGTGAATTTTGCACTAGAACGAACAATTGTATAACTGTTCTACCGTAATCGACAAACAGTACCCTTTCTTTTATTGCTTTTCAAAATGTATGCAACAGAATCCGGAAAATCAGGAAAGGAAGGTCCCCTGGGCTTTGCCCAATAAAGAGAAAAATTATAAAGTTATAAAAAAAAAATTGAGACACAAAAGAATTGACCTTTGCCATTTAAGAAAGAGCATTTAATCATACAAAATTATACAATAACTAAAGACATAAGATGAAATCACAAAAAATAAATAGCATGATTAATGTGACACAACACAAGGGGTAGATTAAAATAGTAGTACAACATTAATTAATAATATAATTCTTTATCAAAGGCGCAAAGAACTAGATGAAATGACATTGGTCAAAGCATAAGAAATTAACACAAACGAAAAGCAGCTTAATTAACAGTTCAAAGTTTAGAAGAAGAAGAAAAAAAAAAAACCACAACCGGAAAGAAACAAGCAGGCCCTTAAATCAAATCATGCAACTCCTTTGCAAAGTGAATTAAAGTACTGGAACAGAAAAAATTAATCATCAGAGCAGGGTTCATAAATATAATTGATAATTGATATTATGATATAGAATAATAGGATGTATGATAAAGTTGTAACTTGACCAAATAATGAACATAATCATGATTTTAAATTGCGTTTTCGATAGCAGCTGTGGATTGGTGAAAAAAAAAAGTTTATGTTACGAATAATTATAAGAAAAAAATGTGACCGATACAACCGTAATTACAGTCACATGCGATTGCAGTGATTGAAAAATATCTTTCCATTGCAACCGCACAAAAAAAATGTTATTGATACAATCGTAATGGCAATTGCAGTGCAGTTACAGTGATTTAAAATATCTTTCCGATGCAGTCTCACGCAATTGCAGTCACGATACGGTTGCTGTGATTCAAAATACTTTTCCGTTGCAACCGCACTTAATTACAGTTACACACCGCAACTTATAAAACCGTGATCGTAATAATAATATTGTGAGAGGAAGCAAGTGCAAACCATGAATTGATCGAGCTCTTTGTCATCGACGACGCCGTTTCCGTTTCCGTTTCCGAGACCGGAGTACTTGTCGACGACGCGCTGCGACTGCTGAAGCTGCGCGTCGATCCTTGGAAGCTGGTCAACGGGCGTGGCGATTCTCAAGCACGAGACGTGCGCCGATAGGAGTTGGTCGTAGAGAGGGTGACCTAAAATGTCCGCTTTGTATTCCGCCAAATCGTCCGCTTCGGAGTTGCTCTCGGTCCGGTTCCGATCCATAGCGCGAACGTCGTCGTTTTGCAGCGCCGCCGTCGCGGCGGATTCCGGCTGCAGGTGGAGGAAATTCTGCTGGCGGAGCGTGGCAGCGTTGCTGTTGTTCAGCCACGTCGGCACCCCGCCCGAGAGCGGAAGGAGCTGCTGCATGTCCCGGCTCTGACCTAACTGCTGCTGCTGCTCCTCCGCGAACGGCTGGAACGTGATTTCGTGCGGTAGATGCTCGTGGAAAGCCATTTATAAGCGTTTTCTGTCTGTTATCTTATGTTCTTCGTTTGTTCTCAGAACATTTAATTGGATTTCATAAACTCGCGTTAGTTAATTGATTCACAGGCTAGGTGATAGATTTCACTACGACAGTAATAAAAGGATGAAACCAAGGAAAGGAGAAGAGGAGATATAGTGAAGTGGAGGAAGAAGGGAAGAGATTTGGAAAAACACCTTTTTTTTTTTTCTATAGGAGAAGACTTTGTGAAGTGTTGACACGAAGATCGAGGGAGGGAGGGTGAAAAGGATCGGAGGGTGGGATTGGTGATAACGTGGAGGGATTTGTGGTGCCACCTTATTGGAGATTTTCATGTAATAAGACAAGGCTTGATCAATGAGGTGGGAGGCAGCTATTAATGATATTATTATTATTATTATTATTATTTATTTTAAAAAGTTTAGATGAATTAAATATCAAAATTTATCATTTATCTATATATGTTTTAAGACTTATCAAGTGCTGACAAAAATATTTACTGATGTTTAACAATAAGATTCTCACATGATCTGCATTTTGGTGAAATACAATTATATTCTTACTAATTAGATTATTTTTATTGGTTTATTTGTTTAATTATTTTGCCAATAGAATAATGCTATTTGTTGCATTTTTTAAACTAATGTTTCGTGTTAGGATATGGTTCCGAGAAAGGACACAGTCTGCCGACGTGTTGTTTTGGTTTTCTTTTCTCTTGGAGATAAGCAAAGATATCTTTAAAAATAGAGACAAAAAACCGGTTTTACTGTTTGACGGGAAATTAGAATTAAAAGGATGCGGACTTTTGAGAAGAAATGAATCAGTCCTAATCCTGACTATCATAACTTTTTTCGTACTGCACAAAATATAATAATAATAATAATAATAATAATAATAATAATAATAATAATAATATATAATAAAATAAGGAATGGGTCACACAAGGTGATCGTGTTTAGGGCACATAGGGTGGCAATAGGTAACGTTAGGTGCGTCGTAGGGATTGGCGTGAGATTAGCCGTAAGCAGCATCATAGATTACTGGGAAGAGCTGAAAGATTAAAAAGGGGTAATTTTATAAATTTATTAAATAAAGATAAATTTTAAATAATATTTAAATAAGAGTAAGTTGTAGGATATTTTATAATTTTTTATTATTAAATCGTAAAAAAATGATGATTTTTTATTTATTGAAGTCATAAAAATTGAATATTTCAATTTTCTTATTTTTTATATGAAGTCGTAAACTTTAATGTCATTTTATTAAATTCTTTTTAAATATTTGTTAATTATATTAACTTAAAATTTATCAAATAATATTAAATAATTTTAATTATTTTTATATTTATTATTAAGTAAATTAATAATTTCGTATAATATTATTAATTAATTTATTTGATAAATTTATTTTAATA
>PYAF01000560.1:111816-124629 GCA_007407185.1 Glycine tomentella
AAAATTTTTTATATGAAGTCGTTCTATTTTTTAATTAATTTATTTGATAAATTTATTTTAATATTAACAACAGAAAATAATTTAATAATAAAATAATTATTAAAATAAAACAACATAATACATTAATATAAAATAAATAATATAAATTAAACACGTTGATACAAGATGAAAGATCATAGTAAAGCATATACAAACTAATTTATTGTATCATTTCACTATTAATATTTTTTACATAAGTATGTATAGTATTTTTTATTTTTTTATTTAAATTTAAGTCTTTTGTTTATGTCATTTTTTCTAATTTATAAAATAAATAATAATCCTTGACATTAGTAATAAAAATATATAAAATAAAAAAATATAGAAAAATATTAAATAAAATCGAGTATAAATTAAACTTAGAGTTTTTCAAAATTAATTATATTTTTAAAAAATAGCACGATTTTGAAGTTGTTAAACATTCTACGACTTCAAATAAATAATTAAAAAATAGAACGACTTCATATAAAAAATTTTAAAAAACTAAAGTTTGTTCAATTTTTACGACTTCAATAAAGGAAAAAAAAATAAAGTTGCCAATTTTTTATGACTTCATAAACAAAAGTCATAAAAAACTATACCACTTATTCCTATTTGAGTATTAATTTAAAATTTGCTCCCATTTAATAAATTTCAAAAGAAATTATTCCCTTTTGATCATTCGGTCATTGGAAAGTCACAAGTTACTTTATCAGTTACCTTGCTCATCTAGATATCTCTTTTTCTTTTTTTTTTTTTATTTTACCTAGATTTCTCTTTTAAGGTTCTATTTTTTTAATGAAGAATTTAAGCTTCTATTTGGTACAATGAAAAGAGACATGAAAGAATGGAAGAGAAAGAAAGTGAATTTATTTGATTAAGATGAATTAGCATGGATCACTAAGCTTGTAGATTAATTGGCTTAGAATTATTTTAGCTTAATTAAATAATTTGAATATTGAACATGCAGTTATATTAAATACATAAAAGTAAAGTTTTATCATTCATAATAATCTTATTTTTGATACAAATATAATTATTTTCCTATAAAATTTCATTGTATTTTGAAAAAAAAAGTACTATTGCAATCTTTGACCTCGAACTGAGAAGAAAAGCGGAAAAAAAGTGTATTTTTCCTTCATTGCCCTTTCATAGACATTTTATTTACCTTGGTGTTCTTGAAAAGGTAGCTCACCGTTGACCGAAAGAATGGAAGAAGTGATCAGAGTTGAGCTGAGATGAATGGAAGCATTTTGGGAATGAATAAGTGGAGTGTGGCAAAGCATGTGCTGAACTCCAACAGTGTAGTTTGCCCTGTAAAACATATAATCAATTATGTATATTAACATAATCAGTTATGTAAACTTACTATAAAAAAAAAAATAACACATTAATATTGTAAGGGTAAAATGGTACTTTCATCCTATTTTCTTATTTAACAAATACTAATTTTATGTATTTTTCTTCTATTTTACTATGTATATTCTCTTAGATCAAATAACTTTTATTTTCATCATATTTTTCTATTTTTTTTTACATATTGACTTTCATTCATTCTCTTTCTTTTCTCACAACCAAACATAATATAAAAACAAAAATGCAAAATATTTTCTCTAAAACAAAAATTTATTCATTATTATTTAAATTAAAGTATATTTCCAATTTGTATATTTTGAATGAAACTGATTTTGGTTCACATTAACTGATTTTCAAATGAAGTAATTTATGTTTGAATATTTTCTGGAAGTAAAATTATTATGAAATTTAGTGTAAATTCTTCAACCCAATACAAAAAGCTATTTTTTGAATGTAAATACCTCATTATTTCCAAAGAAACTTGTGCAGCAATACAAATTGGAATGTCGCTAAAGTGATGGGGACTAGCATAGGAAATTGCCCCTCTAGCTAAGCTATGAAGACAAAATTCGCTTGTCACCTAACAAAACAAACATTCTAGTTTGGTAAAAATCTCAACATGTTACGACACTGAGAAAGGATGAACCCGAATTCAGATTGGTCGAGCTTCCAATTATTGATGGCATTGAGTACCAGTTGGCAATCTGTTTCAATGATGACCTTCTCCACACTCAAGCTGAAGCCATAGAAGTGCACTATTGAAAAGTGCCCTCACCTTTCTCAATCGTCCAAAAAGTCTCTCGCCCTATTGAGCACGCAATCTGGAGATTCATTATTATCGTTCCAGCTAGACTTTCTCATTTCTACTACACCACAAGCTCCATAAAATCATGACGATGTCCAATGTTATTTCCTCTGGTAGTGAGCTACAAACAGTGAAGCGAAATTGTGTTATGCCTTCACTATTCTCCATCAACCTCTCCACCCTTCTCCAACGACCAGATAAGCTCCACACCTCATATGCATTGTGGCACCTGAGAAGAATGTGCCATGCACGCATTGTGGCACCTGAGAAGAATGTGCCATGCACGCATTGTGTTGCACTGAGAGCACATAAGAGGACAACCAATACCCCGTACTTGAAGAGCATGTCTATTGTCTATTAGGTAGACACCCTCTACAGACTTGCCATATAATTAAAGACCTTCACCTTTGGGGGGATACGAAGCTTCCAAATACTACTCCATTTGCTTGGTATAGCTAATTGATCACTAGCTATCTACATTTGTTTTTCCGGATACAGTGATAAGTTGAGCGAACAAAAAACATACCATATCCTTGCTTAGTCTCCAAATTACTTTGTCAAACAACGTTTCGATCAGGCTCCTCTTCCACTTCCCCGAATTTGTGTCAATTAATTCAGCCACCCTCAGGTCATCTTCCAACCGCGAAGGCGGTTAGGCATAACATAAGCTAAAGAATCTTTGCGAATCCAGGGATCACTCCTCACTTTGACAAAAGCTATTTTTATCACTTCGAATTAGAGGCAAAATAAGTTTCATGTGACAAAACCAGTCTATTGTATATTATCATTCCCTACTTCCGAGTTCCGAGGTAGTCTCGCGGGGACTTATACCAATTCATCTCCTCTCCATTGCAAAACCCACTTAAGAATATTTTTGTACAAATTCATTATCTTGCGAAATAGTTTGGTGATCACTGGACATTTAGATTATAAAAATCAACAATTGTCATTATTCTCATCATAAAACCAATCTCACTAACATTAGTGGATAAAAATTCAAATACAAGTGTTAGGTATCAAATTAACGCGTACAAGATTATTTAAATTTAATTAGTGATATGAAATTTAAGTTTTAAACCTGCAATTACATTAAACATATAGAGAAAGCAATTTTATCACTCGAAATTATCTTATTTTTTATTGTTGAATTATCTAAATCACACAGTATTATCTTTTATAAAAAAATACACGTGTTTTCACACACACAAAAAAAATCACAAAGAATAATATGTATAATATTAATTTTGAAAAATAAATACACATTTGGGTTGTACAAATTTTACTTTCTAGTTCTTACACTTAAATTCAGTCATTTTAATCTCCCGTACAAACACTTTCAGGTTTTTTAATAAGTCCTTAACATTAAAAATGGTAAGGACTAAAAGGTAAAAATTGTGTAATGACAAAAACTAAAAGTAATCCAAAAATACTTCTATAAAAATAAAAATGAACAACTTTTAAGAGTTGAAATTAAAAGTAAAGTTGATAAAATTATAGAAACTAAATAAGTAATTTTCCGTTAATTATTGAGTGGAGTTAATTGAAAAACTTGGGTGAAAGCTAGTAGCTGTTAATAATGGCAAAGACTCCTACCACTCTTTCTTTTTATTCTTCTCGGCGGACCCAAACCCCAAAACGACGTATGGAGAGGGTGGCAGTGGGCTGGCCATTACCCAACCCGACAGCGACGTGAGCACCCACGAGCGACACGTGTCGTCACGAGGTTTCATGGACCACAACGTAGTACTGCACAAGATTTAGGAGTGGGGGCCAAAGGCGATTGAATCAGGTTCAGAGGTGGGCCTCGCATCAACCGAACACAACATTGATGAGCGAATGAATAGAACAGCGGAATGAATAGGGATTAAGGAAGAAACAAATAAACAATTACCAACAAAACTTGGTTCAAGTTGGTAATTTATACTCTTAAAAATAATACTTATTTATTAAGAAAATATTATCTTTATTTTTATTTATAAGATTTCGTTAAATTATATTATTTTTAATTAAAAATAAATGTTTTTCTAAATTATTTTTAATGGAATTTTCCTATTAAATGGAGAATATTTTAAAAGAAATAAAAATAGTTAAAATTTTCTTACAAAAGATAACGGAGGAAGTAAGGGTTTATGTAAATAGTTTTGGAATTTTTGAAATTTATCGCTAAACCTCTAAAACTTCAGTCAATTAATATTTTTATAAAATAAAGGTTCTCATTGATGAACTAAACGAAAAAATTAGAAAAAAATTATTTATCTTATAAATATAAGAATATAAAAAAATCACTGATAATATAATATTTTTATTTCTTAATAGAAATATTTTTATTTTAAACTATTTAATCAATATAATTAGTATTTACAACCAAAAGAGAGAGAGAGAGAGAGAGAGAGAGAGAGAGAGAGAGCAGAGGTGCATACCGGCGGCTTAAAGAAGCATTGCGTTGATGGACGGACAGAGAGACAAAGACAGAAAGACAAACAGAACAGAGGTCACGCGGAACTGTAGTGTGGTCCCCGTTTTTTGGGTTAAAACAAAACCTTGAAAAAAAGAGGAGTTGAATTGGGATTGGAGTGTTGGGTCAGATTTTGATCAGAGTGGTGGTCCTAAAACAACAATGTGTGTGAGCCACTCAACTTTCACCTTACTGTCACTTCTTCTTCTGATGCCACACTGCTCTATTACATTACCTTACTCCTAGTAGTCTGCTGCTACCGTGTGTTTGTGCAATCCCACGCCCACGTATCTTCACGGAGACTAGGGTGCAAAAGTAAATATACTTTCTCACCTTGCGGAAGCTATTCAAGATTGTTTCACAATCGTTAGATTTAGTTAATTTTAAATTAATGATTCAACTTTTTCTTTCTTTTTCTTTCTTTTCTTTTCCTTTTTCTTACTTTTTCAGATTTTACCATTTTTATCTTCTCTCTTTCTCTTTTTTTTTCCTTCTCTTGGGTTCTTCTCCTCTCCTTCTCCATCCACCTCTCAACTTTGCCGCGGATTCATCCTTTTCGTTTTCTTCCTCTTTTTTAGCTTCTTACTATTGTAGATCTCATCTTCTCTCACAGTCTCCCTCCCCCCCCCCCCCCCCCCCCCAAAACAAAACAGTGTAGCGCAGTTCATTTTGGAGGTTGATGCTTGTCGCTGCTATAAAGAGTAGTTTCTTATTTTGACTGCACAACTATAAGTAAATAAAGTCGTACACAAGAGAGAGGGGTGAGATCGGAACAAAAGGAGAAAAATGAGAATGCGCATGTTTAGAAGAGGGACGCCTCTGCGCGTGGCGACGATGGGTTACCTTTGGTTACAACACACACAAACTCTGCTTACAGTTGCAGGTCCCCAATGAGATTATGTTCATGTTCACATTGTTGTTTGTATGGTTTGCTATTTTTGTTTGTGGTGGAGGGTTTGTTATTGCTGTTCATGGAAATAGTGATTGCATTGTTGTTGTAGGGTTTGGGGGTGACTACGATGGAATAGGAAATGAGCATTTCTAGTGTTGAAGCCTTGTATAATTGCAGTATTAAGATCATTGTTGTTGAATTAAGCGTTGTGATTTTGTTCTTAACCTTAAGTTGTGGCAGAGAAGATGAGGGGAAGGAGGAGAAACAGAAGAGAGGAAAAGAAAGGGTATAATGGGAAAGAAATGATGAAAAGTATAAAAAATAAACTTGCATATGGTGAAAAATAAGTTTTACTTTCGTACCCTAATCTTCGTCATCTTCATAAGGTGGGTTACCACTCAGTGAAATGTTTTGGGAATTATGCTTTTTTTGCTCAAGGTAAATCATTCAGGGTAGTGGTAGTATTTTTGTGAATTGTATTTTGAATATTGCCTTTATAATACTTCCTCTTAAATTATCAGATTATTTTAATTAATTCATGTCTCTTAAAAAAATAATTTATTTATTTAGTCACATTAAATTTATTATGTATATTCTAATATAATAACTAGGAATAACAAATTCTAAATATATTCATAACTCTATTTTAAATCTATCTTCAACTTGAATTTAAATTGTAACAACTTGCAACTATTTGTTCTATCATATCAATAGTATAACACGTCCTGGAAGATGGTGGTGGCGAAGACAACGCCAACCTTATTCACAAGAAATTTGCGGTGCAAAAATGTAAAAGTTTTAGTGAGAAAATGAAAGAACTTTGGTGAGAATGTCTTCATGTCGATCAAAGCCATCAGACACAAACTTAATCATTAAGCGAAAGTCATAATGTAAGGCTTAACCTCTTGAAAGCAAACATGCTTAACTATCATAAGGCAGAAGCAAACACACTTAACCTTCATAAGGCAAAAGCTAACACGCTTAACTACCATAAGGCAAGAGCAAACATGCTTAGCACAACAAGACAAAAGCAAACATGTTTAACAACCATAAGGCAAAAGCAAAAAAAGAATGGGCTTAAGAATACCTAGAAGGCATAAGCATAAAACAAAGCTTAATCATCTAAAGGCAAAAGCAAAAGATTTTAACACACCTAAAAATGAAGAAGCACAAAAAAAAATGACTTGACCATCTAAAAGACAAAAACAAAATGACTTAAGAACCTAAAAAGATAGAAATCAGAACTTAACCATCAGAAATGATCTCGGGCAGAGGACATGATGTGATATTTGTTACATAGCTATAAGAATTCCATCTTCAAGGAGATGAGTTAATTGGTAATTGACAAAAGCTAAATTTAATGGATAGATTGAAAGCAATGATGAGTGACCATGAGGAAAAATAATAAAAGAAGAAGAAAAAAAATGATAAATTTAGTTAAGCTTCTAGGTCTATGATATCATATTGAAAGGTGAAATAACTAGGATTTTATTATTTATCTTTAATTATAAGTGTACAATAAATATATAGAGTATATAACAATAATAAACTCTAAATTATTTATTAAATTTATCTATAACTTAAATTTAAATGTCTATTACTCTTGTATGACTTATTTACCTGCTATAGGCTTTTTTTAGACTTGGTCTGATCTATTTAAAAGTCTGATTTGGTCACGAGCATATTAAAAAGCTTATCATAAATATGAATATAGAAATTTGTAAATCTAAAACCAAATTTATTCCAATCTTTTCTATGTTCCTTTTTTTTTCGTTTTATCATCTTTCTTTCCTTTTTCTTTTTCTTTTTCTATTATCTTTCTTTCCTTTTTTCTTTTTATTATCTTTATTTTCCTTTTTTCTTTCTTTCTTCCGTTCCATATCTTTTTTTTTGTTTTCTTTTAATATTTTTCTTTCCTTTTTTCTTTTTCTATTATCTTCCTTTGTCTTTTTTTTTTACGTTTTCTTTCTCCTTTTTTTTGTTTTAATATTTTTCTCCCTTTTTTTTATTCTTTCCATTTCATCATTTCCCTTTTTTTCATTTTTTAAATAATTATTTTTTCTTTCATTTTCATTTGTTAATTATTTTTTAAAAAAAATATTTTTGTTTCCATTTTTTGGGACCCGAACAAAATTAGGATATGACAAATTGACTATATATATATATATATATATATATATATATATATAATAGGCAAGCCTAATAGACTTTTTTTAAAATTTGGATCTTACCTTTTTATTTAAACAAATTTTTCAAGAAGTCTTAGAATAATCTTTATAATAAACAAGTCAGACCAGACCTTAAATAAATCATGTCAAAGATCTTGATAAGTGGCTTGACCCATTTATACCCCTTACTTTAATGGAAGGGAAAAGCCTTCCACCAAATTTTGAATTCCCGTTTCCTATCTCTCGTGCCCATATCCATTTTTAATTTTCTTAATTATTCTTATGGACCAACCTCTTCTGATTTCAAGTCTTTGGGTTCTTCCTACTAGTCCTACTAGTGCCTAAAGCATGGTGATTTCGATAGTGACTAACTGGTCTTTTCTCATTCCTCGTAATAGTGCAATGGTAGCCAATTTGACGTTGCCTCAGTATGAGATAAAGCTTCCTTACATTCGACCCTACTATATACCAATTTGACGATGACAACTAGTGGCATGCCTATGAGGATTTGGACCATCATTGAGAGCGAACACTATTATGCTTCAACTTCAAGGATCTTTCAAATCCCCATTGTCCGTATGAAAGATTTCCCAGAGTAATGTTAGGAGTAAATTATGTAGCATTTAATTTCATTTAATTAAATAACATGTTCCTGTGTTATTAATTTCTATTTTATCTTTAAATAATTTTTTCTAAGAATTAATATTTTCTCATTGAATTATGTAACTTTTTCACTGAGTATTTAATTTTATTTTTTATTAATACTTTTTTTTTTATCATTTTTAAAAAAGTTCATTATTTAAATTTTAAATTTCAATTTCAAATTTTGAAATTGTTCTGCTCGGAGAGAACAGAAATGTTCAACAAGTGGTGTTGAATGTTTTTATGTAGGATCAGACTCTCTCTCTTAAGAAGCTTATGAAACAGAAGCAACTTAAGGAAAAAGAAGATCACAACAGCAATACTCACAATGCAATTTGTGTGCGGTGTGTGCAATGTGAATGGAAAGAGAGAGTCAGAATTGTGTGTACCTTTCACCAAGCTGATCGATACTCGGCATCGGATACGAATCCTTGGGACAAACTTTATTCAAATCTGTGTAGTCAACACAGACCTGCCACTTCCCGTTGGATTTCTTCACCATGACTACGTTGGAAAGCCACGTCGTATACTGTATCTCTCTTATAAATCCGGCCTCCAATAGTTCTTCAATATGCTTCGTCAAAGCTTGTTTCCTATCCGGGCCGAGCTTCCTGTTCTTCTGCTCTATTGGCTTAGAGCCGGGATACATTGCCAATTTGTGGCAACAGAAAGTGGGCTTGACTCCGGGTATTTCGGAAGCCTTCCAGGCAAAGACGTCCTGGTTTTCCCTTAGGCACTGGATCAGCTTGCCCTTGGTTTCTAAATCGCACTGTTTGCCGACCTTCGTAATTTGATGTGGAGAAGTTCCGATCTGAACATCTTCAAGCTCGTGCACCGGCTCTGGTCTCCATTCCTCAATATCCCGCATATCCAGCTCTACTAAATTAACTGGCTTTCGGGATGAGTGTATGTCGGCCCTGGACTCCGTCGGCTCTCCTTTCCGAACTCGAGGTGGGGAAGAAGGGCCTCCCTCCGTTTCTCTGATCGTGTTGTAGTAACATTGCCGGGATTTTCGTTGATCTCCGCAAATCGTAATGACTTTGCCGAGATGCCCAATCATCTTCATCTTCTGATGCTTGGTGGACATCAGAATATCCCATTTGTGGAGCGTTGGCCTGCCCAGAATGATATTGTATGGGGACGGGAAATAAGCCACCGTGAATGTGAATCTTTCTGTTTTGAAACCTTCCTTCGTCCCCAACGTTAGCTGAAGATCGATTGCCCCCTTCAAGCCAGTGCCTTCTCCATTGAACCTATACAGCATGGTTTGGCATGGCTTCAGATCTTCCTCCTTCAAATTCATCTTTTGGAAAGCGCTCCAATTGATGATGTCGGTCGAACTACCGTTGTTGACAAATATCCTTTTGACCCGGAAGTTGACCACGGTTCCTGTTATAACGAGGCCATCTTCGTGCCCGGGTACCACTCCTTTCAGGTCTTCCTCGGTAAAGTAGATGAGCGGAGGTGCAACTTTCTTTCTATTTCTGCCGTTATTTTCCTTGAATCTCGGCCTACCGCTTACCCACATTACCTCCTTGAGGTACCTCTTCCTTTGGTTGGCGGTGTCACCTCCTCCTCCCATTCCTCCTGTGATGACATTGCACTCGAACTCGGGCTCGGGGAACTCCTCGTCCTTCTTGCTTTTCTTGTCATCTCGTTGCTTACTCTCCTGTTGGGCCTTTCTCTTGGCTTGGTGCCCCTGGGTTCGAATTACGTATTGGCGCAACTTGCCTTCACGCACAAACCTCTTTATTGCATCTCGGAGCTCCCAGCACTGATCGGTCGTATGTCCCGGTCCATTGTGAAAATCACAATACCGAGAGTAATCCATCCCTTCTCTCCGCACTATGGGAGGAGGTCGGTCGACTTTCCTCATCTCGGTGAAAGCCACCTCCTTCCAGATTTGATCACGCGTAGCATTCAGTGGAGCATATCTGTCGAACTTCAGCTCATATCTCCTAGGCCTGGAACAAGGGTCGGGGATGCCTCGTGGAGGTCAGCCTGCCGGGATATTCGACGGATGTCGGCTGGACTGTCCGACCTGAAAATTCTCCTGGCGTCGGTTCCATGGTGAGGAGGGTTTTTTATTTTCCCTCGGAGCCGAGTTAGCGATCTCCATCTGCTCCAACTCCAAATACTTTTTGGATTGGACCCTAAATTCATTTAGGGTTTTCACAGGATCCTTATAAATCGACTTGGCAAGACGGGAAAACCCGTTGAGCCCGGCCGATAGAAAGTGAACGTGGACTTTCTCTTCTAACCCTTGGACTTGCAGTGCGGCTTCCTTGAATCGGTCCAAGTAGCTCTGTAAAGTTTCCCCGGTCTGCTGACGTATCTTTCCCAGGGCAAACTCGGATTTTGGCTGTTTCTTGCTTGTCGCGAAATTCAGCAAAAATTTCTGGCCGAAATTCTCGAGGTTGCGAATGGTCCTCGACGGCAATGAGTGGAACCAAGTCTGGACGGCCCCAGTTAAGGTGGTAGCGAAGATCCGAGATATGATGGGTTCGTCAATTCCACGAACAGACATCTACATATCCAACTCGTCGATATGTACATGTGGATCTTGGCTCCCGTCATATTTGGACAGGAAGGAGCCGTCGAAATCCTCCAGAAACTGAGCGTCCGCTATCTGGTCGACAAATAGACTGTTATTTTGATGACCCCGACGATACTTCCTTCGATACGTGTCATTGCCTTGGCCGGGGTGACGGGTGACCTCTCCCGTCGGCCTCTCTTCTGTGACGTGTACTGGCGTCATAGCCGAGGACAGGCGAAGTGCCTCATGATGGGAACGAGACGCTCTTCCCTGCTCGGAATACTCAACTGGATCTCTACTGTCGGTTCCTGCGGTGCGGGTCGACATCTCTGGTCTCTACCTCCTGGTTGCTACATGAGGCTGGTCGATTTCTGCATGGCCTTCCAAGTAATCGGCATTCTGCCGACGTTCCTCTTCTCGCCTTTTGTTACTGCGTTCCTCCAACTGGGCAATCAACGGCTGGATGTCTTCCTGTCGCTGGAGTTCGTAACGCTTCTCCAGGTTCTCCGTTCGAGCCAACAGGGACTGGAGAGCATTCTGAATAAAACGCTGAGAAGCTTCTGGGTTTTCTTGCGTGGCCGGTGGTGTGTTGGCCGGCGCATGTGCTGTAGGTACCGCACGGGATGAAGCCGTGTGGGACAATGCATCTTCTACCACCACATTCTCCGGATTCGGATTCCTGGGTGGTTCTTCACGCCTGACATTCTGGTGTCTTCTGGTATTAGCCATTGAGAGTTGGTGGGATTCAAAATATATCGTTCCCACAGACGACGTCACTGTTCTGCTCGGAGAGAACAGAAATGTCCAACAAGTAGTGTTGGATGTTTTTATGTAGGATCAGGCTCTCTCTCTCTTAAGAAGCTTATGAAACAGAAGCAACTTAAGGAAAAAGAAGATCACAGCAGCAATACTCACAACGCAATTGGTGTGCGGTGTGTGCAATGTGAATGGAAAGAGAGAGTCAGAATTGTGTGTACCTTTCACCATGGGATGTGTTATATTTATAGGATTCTAACCTGGACTTTGATAGCAGACGGTTGAGCCCAATATCTTCTTCCTTAATATGTGGAGATATTGATAACTGGAAGATAACAATCATATCTTCTATCTTCTAGTGGTTATGATAATAGATTAATGGAGATTTAAACATTTGAATTAATAGAACAAAAGATAATATATGTTTATCTTTTATCCGTAACAGAAATACTGTATCAAATTGAGTTTTTAATTATTATCAACATTCAAAATTTGAAACTTAAATTAAACATAATTTAGAGTTAACTAAATTTAAACATTTGACATATATAGCTGAAAAATTAGCTTATTAAATAAGAAGTATTTGATAAAACTAACTGTTGAAGTAGTTGAAAAGTATAAAATAACAGAAAAATAATAATATCATGATTTATTTAAAAAAATAAGAAAAATAAATAAATATATCGATAATAAAAGTGAAAAAATATAAAAAAACTAGAAACTAACATTTTTAAAAATTATATTACAAGTAGCATTTAAAAAAATGCTAAAGCTATTTAGAAGTTACTAAAAAAGTTTGTTTCTAACTAGTAAAAAAAGTAAGCAGCTAGCTAAAATGCCTTGTTGAACATATAATATGTTCGACAAAACTAGTTGAAAAGCTAATTGGTAATTAGAAGCTGAAAATCTAGCTTATTAAATTAGAAATATTCAATAAAATTATTTATTGAAATACCTAAAAAGTATAAAATGACAGAAAAATGATAGTATCATGATTTATTTAAAAAAAGGTAACAAAGAAAATGAATAAATATATTGAGGATAAAAGTGAAAGAAAATAGATAAAGCTAGAAAGTTAGAAATTAGTGTTTTAAAAAATGTTATTTCAAGTAGTATTTAAAAAATATTATTTTAAATAGCATTATAAAAAATGCTAAAAACTAATGAGAAACTAAAAAAAAAAAA